>SKCR01048347.1:0-40439 GCA_019454045.1 Zanthoxylum bungeanum | reverse complement strand
TCTTTGGTTCTACGAAACAAAAGCTTATCAACGTGTGGCAAGCGTTGTGGCGCTGTATCGCTGTTCAATATTCTCCAAAGAAAAAAAAAAGGTTCTTAAGGGCAAAGTTCTTTAAGGGTTGGACTTGATCTTAGAAGGATTTTGTTCTTACAAAATCAAGATTCGCGGTTCTTAGGGCTTAGAACACTTGGAGGGGTTTGCTTGGATTTGTTCCAGACAGGTTTATATCATTTGGTATCAGGAGCTCAGGATTCCAAGGTCAATATTTTCTCTATCTTTATCGTTTTATGAAGTCTTCATATTCCTTTTTTCTCCAGTTTTTTTGCTCTTCTCATCTCAATTTTTTTTTCTTTGTGTTTTTCATGTTTATGACTGAATCTTGGATGTTATTATAATGTTCTTACATGGTAATAGCATATAGGATTCAATTCTTGGAGTTTTTGAGTCAATTAGGGTCGAATTTATCTGTAATTTTTGGATCAGTTCATTTAGAATTTTTTAGCCGCGCACTGATTTTAAAACGGCTGTAACTTTTTATCTAGAAGGAGTTATGAGACCCATAATATATCGATTTATAATTACTTGAGGAGAGGAATTCGTTAGTGGTTGTCCACACTCTGTCCGTGTAACTTTCGAGTCTCAAAATATCTTTCAAACAATAGTTACGAATTCTGTCCAGTTTCAGTCCAGTTTGTGTTCTTGTTTTACTTTTGGTGTTTTTTTTCAGTCAGTTTCTTTGTGTTTGTTTTCATATTTTCTTAGTGTTTCTTTGAATATTTCATCATTATTAGTGTCTTTCAAGTAAGAGGTTGATTTATATACATACTCTGATAGACAAAAGAGTATTTATCTTTCGAACGAGATGCCTTATCAATAATAAAGTATGTAATATGATTATTAATAGAGGGAATCACACAAATTTAGCTAGCACTACTCTTGTGGAAAAATTGGGATTACCATTGATACCTTTTGATAGACCTTATAAGTGGAAGAGTGATTTCAGAGAGTTCGAGGTTGCTAAGCAGGTTATGGTAAATTTTGTAATTGGGAAGTATGTCGACCAAGTAATTTGTGACGTGGTTCCTATGTGTCATATGCGTATTTTATTGGGTAAGCCTTGGTATAAATTCAATAAAGTAGTTTATGATATGTATAAGAATATGTACAAATTCAGGTATGGTGGAAAAATTATCAAGCTTGCTCATTTAACCCTACAAGAGGTCTATAAGGAAGAGTTGTACATGCAGATGAGTGAAGAAGAGTGGGCTAAAAAGAAAAGTGCAATTGCTGAGTTTAGAATGTTATTAGGAGAGCTTCCAGAGTTGACAGAGAAAAAGACATTAGCAAAATGTGAGTTAAAGAAGGATATGAGCGAAGCCTTGAGTAATGAAATAAAACATGTTGATGTTTCAATAAATAAGAGTGAGGTGGTTGATGGTGTCGATGATAATGATGATATTGATGTGCGTGATAACATTAGTGATCATGATGCCAATGAGCTACTTGACGTTACTGTTAAGGGTGAATATCATATGGAGCAATCTGATGTTGGTTGTGAGGACATGAGTTATGAAGTGCAAAAAAAACATGTAGCCGAATATGTAGAGTTTGATCAGATCGTGGATGAGAGTGTTGATTGTTTGAGAAAGCGACATGGGCATGTTGAGTTTGTTTTAAATGAGATTTCAAATGTGAATCCATATGGGAATCTCTTTGTTATTGCAAGTGGAGTAAAGAATGAGAGTAGTAATGGAGAGATTGAGAGTGGAAAAATATTGACAAAAAGTCATTCATTCGCCTTATTGACTTTTGCTCACCTTAACAAATTTTTTTCCATGTGATTTTCTTTAATTCATGGATTCTCGTCCCATTGATCTTGCCATTTTTATCTATAACCCGGGTTCGGATTCGAGGTCGAATTATTTTCAAGAGAGGGAGAATGATGTGATCCAGAATGAGCTTTGTTTTTTGGCCAGGTTAACTTGAAGTTGTGGCTGATTGCATGACTTGGTCAAATTGGTGTATTCAGGCCATTTTGGTGGATTTGGAAGATTCATTGTGTTCTGGAATTTGGTCCATGCATGAGACTTTATATGAAAGATTTATTATGTCTAAATCAAGAATGAAATGGGTTTTGGATGTGCATGGGCTGCCTTGATTTATTTTCGGCTTTATTTCTGAATGGTGCATTAGCAGTGGCAGGATTTACGCAGTCTTCGTAATTTGGACGTAACTTTCTCGTCTGATGTCTGATTTTGGTGATTCAAGTTGCATTGGAAAGAGAACTCGTAGATCTAAAACTTCTTAGCTTACCTCAAAGTCTAGTTCAGACTTCTTCTTGGTAAAAATGAGGACGCAAGATATCCCTATAGTTTTTATATTTTATATTTTTTAAGGTTATGTGTTGTTTAAGTGATGAGCTGAACTTTAATTATATTACAAAGCTCATGCATGAAATTTTAAAGTATTTTATATGTTATTGGGTTTATTTTACTAGGGTTTTATTATATTTGGGTAGAATTAGGGTTATCCACCTATTTAAAAGGGCAATATTCATTGTAATTGGGAATTAACTAAGAATATATCTTTTTACTAAACAAATTGACTTGTGTCATCTTGAGGGAGTGGATTCTTCCTTGGTTCTACGGAACAAAAGCTTATCAACGTGTGGCAAGCGTTGTGGCGCTGTATCGCTGTACATGATTCTCCAAAGAATAAAGAAAGGTTCTTAAGGGCAATGTTCTTTAAGGGTTGAACTTGATCTTTAAAGCTTATCAAGATTCGCTGTTCTTGGGGCTTAGAACACGTGGAGGGGTTTGCCTTGCGTTGTCCCATACAGGTTTCTATCTGGTTGTTTCACATCCGGATTGTGTACGTGCCATGTTTAATATTTCATACAGTTTTTTTGCTTGATGAGAAAATGTTTGCATATATGGTTGATTTCTGGTTTTAGTCAGAGGCTTAGGTGACAGTGGGATTCTGTCGTTTGCCGGTAATATTCCCGGATTGGGGATGTTACATTGTTATTTTAAATTCTCTTTAAAGTAAAGTTATGAAAAGAGATATTGTAATTTCAGATGTATAGTAAACGAAAGCTCAATTATTTGTATCATTTATAAAAATAATGATGAACTGCCAATTATGATTTTTTGAAATCGTTGGATATTCCGCTGTCAAACTAACCCTTCCAGGCTTAAGTGGAGTAAGTAAAACTCTCGATTGTCCTAGACTCTTATAAGAAACGCACTCCCTGAATTCGAACACAAAATCTCAAGATCAGATCCTGAACCCTACACCAACAATTTTGATGTCAAAAGATTAACAATAATCTTTGCTTTTGCATAATAAAATGGAAAACAGAAATGTGAGTATTACAAATAGTACATGGATTGCAGAGGTTCTAGTATGATCGCCAATGAATTCAATTTGCAATAACAACAAAGTGCTATTAGGAGGATTTGCTCTAATAAAACTCATAGATATCTTTTACCCATCTTATTCATAATATAAAATATTTTATTATGTATATGGTGCTATGTTGATTGGTTGATTTTTATGATAACAATGGTTATTATATACAATATCATTTTTTCCTACTAAATTTAATGAGTGAGGTCACCAAAAAATTAATAAAAGAACATATTGTTGAAAACTAAAATCCTATATTATTCCCTCAGTTTAATGTAGGACGTGCATTTTCCTATCCCTTGGAGATGCTCTTAAGCCATTTCCATATTGGAAACTTGTTGGAGGGCGGTTTGCCGAATTCGGCAGAACGAGAGAGGGATCGGATCCCGAGTATATAATTTTTTTTCGACAGTACGTTTATTTATATATATTCAAATATTTCAAAAATCATTTTATTATACGTAAATAATTTATATCATTATACAAATTACTTGGTATAATTAAATAAATTCTTTTAGGTTTATAATTTATTTCATGCATAAAAACTTAATATAACATTATATATATATATATATATATATATTAATTTTTCTCATGCACGAAATTAATTATTTAAGGCCTAACAATTATTTTAATGTATCTAAAACAATATATCAACATACACACACATATATGACCGGTGCTTTCACACGCGTATAACGCAAGCGCACACATCGTTCAAATAGTATAAAAAGTATCAATCCCACTAAGACTTAATACCTATGCCATTAATTTTAATGAGGTCAAATTATTACTGGTATCTAAGGTTTTGTTTGATTTGATTGGGATGTTGACTTAAAAATTAAATTTAAAAGAAGTAAATAAAATTGCGCGAAAGTAAATTTAAGAAATTCCAAATTTATAAAACTATTTAGGGTTGTGAATTCTTCCAATATTATTTAAAGATGAAGTGGTTATCTTATATTTGGGTAATATATTGGTTTATTAACCTGGAACACAAAATTATGTAAAAGTCTCTTCCGATGGTCAATTACAAATACCCAGTATAACCCAATTGAACCATATGTCTATGTCAACCAAATTATCTGGATTCATTAAGTTTAAGTTCCAATTATGGCTACCCCGTCCGACAGGTATATTCCTATCCTGTAAGGAAATCTATTAAAGGGTTATCTATCCTCAAGGAAGATCGTGGGCTGTTGAGTCTAAGGTCTTAAACCTAAAATCCATTTTCCAAGTTCATTTGAAGTTTACCTAATCAATTTTATTAATGGCCAGTTAATAAAAAGCATTAAGATTAAGACTCAATAAATAAATCTTTATATTACCCAAACTATAATCTAACCCCTTATAAACCGGTGATATTAGATTTCATCACAACCCCAGATAACTGGCTTAGTTACGACACATATTTACGGGTAGCAAAAATTTAAATAAAATAAAAGACATAAAGTAAATTGCTGAAAATTAAATACTGAAAAGTAAATTACTGATAAGTAAATAAAGTAAAAGTAAAAAGTAAATAAAGTAAAAGTAAAAAGTAAAAAGTAAATTACTGAAAAGTAAATTGCTGAAAAGTAAATTGCTGAAAAGTAAATAAAGTAAAAATACAATAAAAGAAAATGCTGGGGGTTAGAGGATCAACTTTTATTACTACTATTTTAGATATCTCCCTTAATATAATATATTAACTTTGCGTGATAATTACCAACCGGCCATATAGGCAGTATCCTGATTAAGTCAAATTAATATTTAATTACCAACCGACCAACCGGGCGGTATCCATACTTAGTCAGATTAAAACCAATTTATAATTAATTACCAACCGGGCAATATAGCGGTATCCCCATTAAGTCAGGTTTTAAATAGTTTATATATTATAATTAATGGAGATTAATCTAGATAGCAATAATAAAAGCTTTACCTTTTACTCCAGCAAAGGGGAGTTACCTCCTCATTGCTTGAAAAGTAAAAACTGAAAAAGTAAAGAAATGAAAGAATTGTGAGTAAAAGTAAATTGCGGAAAGTAAAAACTGAAAGTAAAGAAAAGAAAGTGCGAAAGCGGAAATTAATTACTGAAAGGTGTAAATAAACAAACAAGATACAATCTTCTTATTTATTCTTAAGGAATTTCAAAGAAGAAAATATGAATTTACAAATGAAATGGCTTGATATTTATAGGTAAAATTTTACCTCTATCAAATTATCCATCAAATTATCCACCAAATCCATTATTAATTGCTCCACTAATTGCTTATCATGTTTGGTGATGATTTGATAATTTTCATTATTTATTTATTTTATTTTTTGCTTTGAAAATGATTGAAAATGACTTTAATAATTACACACAACACACTTCTGAATGTTTCATCAATTTCGATTATGAAATCTTTAGAATTCGAAATTATTTTATCTTTAAAAGTTGTAGATCTTTGAGTCTTCTTTAATATGACACTTGAATCAGCTCAATCCGATATCGGAGAAAAAGTTATGCCCAAAATACGACAGATGCGCAAAACTGAAATTTGCAAAACTGCACTTTGTCAAAAATGCCATTTCAAGTTTCCAATCTCCAAAATTAATATGTCAAGTCCAATATTTGCCCTTATTTGACCCACATTTCGTCCTAAATGATTTCATTGAGTCCCAATATTATTTTATCTGTAAAATAAACTAAAACATATCAAAACGTTCATCAAACCCGAGAAACTAAACAAAATATTAAGTAAAAGGGGCGGTAAATATTGATATATTTTCCGCTCATCAACACATACATACACATACATATACATACACATACACACACAAAAACAAATCAAAATTTGCCAACAATACTTGTTGAATATTCCTTGCATTAAAATTGATATATCAACATATAGAATTTTTCCAAGCACACAAAATATACATATCATCCTCTAATACATGCTTACAATAATTCTCATGTTCATATACAATTTTACAATCAACAAACAACTCACAAATAATTTAATATAATTAAATTACAAATGTTGAATGTTTATATCAACAAGATCTTTTAATCCTTGCCAATTCTCAAACCTTTGCATCCAAGCCCCAAATCACCACCTTTAAGCTTTTGTTTTGTAAGCTTTTGAGGTTAGCGCAGAAGCATTCATGTGACTGAAATTTAAAATTTTCTTCCAAAATCACTTTAAGGATCTTGATTATATCATTGTTGATGTAAACAAATATAGTATTAAATTAATCCCTATTAATTCAAACATGCATACATATAATTTATTTATCAATATAAATAAAAATTCGGCAACAAAGAAAACATACATGATCTCCTTTGTTCTTTTCTAAAGCCTTCTTGAATTCCATTCTTGAGTTTTTCCCTTATCGTAGTGCACCAAACATTGTACCTCTAGTTGATACACTAAAACTCATCCACGAATAAATTGCTTCAACTTTGAGAATAAAAAAACTTATTTTCTTTATTGATGTTGAAGTCTTAAATCAAGGATCAAAGAAACACTTTTCTTTGAATTAATCTTGGAATTAAATTTGGAACAACCAAAAGAGAGAGAGTGTGTGTGTGTTTTCGACCAATGGAGGAATAATACCCCTTGACCAAATTCTCCATTGTTTAAATAGATCAGAGATTGTTTCAATTGTATCTTAGTACAATAAGGACAATCCAAGATCTCTCCAAATCAGATTTGATCTCTTTAAGATTTATTCCCAAATAATAATTAGAAAACCTTAATTAATAAAAATTCTTTATTAAATAAAATTTCCATATTCAATCCATATTATGACTTTAATTAATTTGGGTGCAAGCCCACTAAATTAAAGCCCAATAGATTAAATATTATTTTACCCCACTAATTAACTTACTTAATTCTAATTAATAATTAATCAAAATTATATTAATTTATTTAATATAAATATCAAATATTTATTTAAATAATTAAATCTAATTTTATATTTCGAAATTATTAATCAAATTAATATTTTTGAAATATTTTGAATGTCCTAATCTTATTAGGAAATCTTATTTTGCCAAAATAATTATTTATTAACTTTTAATAAACATTATTGAATTTGTAACATAGACGAGAACTATATTTGTGCGACCATCCTAGGTTCATTATTGAGTAGTAATGAAACAATATTAATTCTTTAATATTTCATCTCCATGATATTGCACAGACCATGGGTAAACACCTAACAACATGCCATGGCCCCTAGTCGATGAATGAAGTGGAAAAATATATGAACATGATAAAATACACTTCGAGCATGTCATCTCATCCCTTACAATATTTACGTTCCTTATCGAGTCTAGGATCATGGTTAGGTCAAATCATTACTACTCGAAATATTTCAAAATTCGATCTTGTGGATTTGATATCTCTAAGATATCAAATGCTTTAACCAAATATTTGTATCTACATCTTTGAGTTTCCTTGGAACATCTCTAGTTTCTATTATCAAAACTATCGAATCTCTTCTTGAAGCACACAAAATGCACTAATAGATCATTATATTAATATTCACCAATCTTTATGCATAGTGTACATTTCCAAAATGCACTTTCGGCCAAAAGATTTTCGGAATATAAACTTGAAGCATCAGAAGACATAATCCAACCATATGAACTAATAGATCTTTATATTAATATTCACCAATCTCCATGAGAGCAATGGTCCATAGCTAACTATATTTGAGAGTATGTGTGATATTGCTCAACACCATTTGCAACTCTTGCAACTATATCACCATATGTTGAAACTCTCACGTCTTTACTAATTTCATATAATTAAGATTCTGAGTAAAACTTAAAATCTCTAACTCTTAGAGTAATCTAACCTTTAGACTTACAATATATAAATAAAAGTAAGAATGTACCATACATATAAATAAATAATTATGATAAAGAAACATCCTATTGCATAAATAATAAAATATTCATATAAAAAGTGAATGGTGTTTGATCTCCATTTCTAACAAAACTAACCATAATTTAATTCTTTACTGAAAACCATAATTTTCAGAATCAAATCAGTGAAATGGATCACCGGTTCAACCGGTTGAACTGGTAACATCAGATAATGTCATAAATAATTTTAATTAATTAAAAATTATAAAAAATTATTAATTTTTTATTAAAAAATCTAGGGAACCAGTTCTGTTCACCAATTTTGCCCTATTTTTAAAATTCGAACCGACCAAACTCACATTCGATTCTCGGTTCGACCGGTTCAACCGGTCAGTCCAGTTTTCAAAATAGGGCTGTAAACACATATATTTACTGTCAATATGATGACATTCAATTATTCAGCATTGTAAATTGAATAGAGGGAAGACTTATGTATTGTTGTAATCTCAATCTCCAGACCATAATGAAGGACTTGACTCCTCCATTGACATTACACAATCAACAAATCAGGAAGAGCTTTGTTACATACTGTGCCTAACCAATATCATTAAAACAATTTCACTTGAGCCCACTAAATAAAATCAAACAAAAGTTTTTTTTTTCCATTAAGCGAGGTAGTAGTAATTCGAAAATTTGTTATAACTTATCATATAAAATAATGAAAAATCTGATTTTATAATGAGATGATTTTTATTTTCCCATTAAAATGAAAAGTGTATATCATTTTTTTTTTTTGTGAAAATCAAATTTTACCACACTAAATCAATATTCTGATTATGTCACTACCACTAAGTGTGGTCGGCTATATGATTTTTTGACATTATTGTGCTATATTTAGAATTATTATCTCATTACATTTATTAAATGTAAGTCTCTTTTTATGATTTTTGCCTACTTCAACTCAAATCTTCTCAATCTCACTTGACCTATATCAATATCATTTGATCTCATCTTCCCACCAGGTCACCTTAAATATGTATGTTTTGATAACTAATACTAAAGGAAAAAAAAAATACTAAAATTTGATAGGATCTCTGCACCAGCAAAAAAAAGAAAAAGAAAGTTAAGTTAAAGCTTAAGCTAAGCAATAGAGTAGTGTACCACTTACTTTTAAATTATCTTTAAAATCTCGAGTGGAATTTGAAGTAAAATAATTAAGAGAAAAAGGAGAAAAACAAATCAATAATTATAATAATTTTGTCAAGCAAAAATTATAACTAAAAAAATCTCCAAATTGTAGAAAGAAAATTTCTCATTCATTTTCCTTGCAATCTGTTTGATTACAGCTTATATAGCTACAAGTAAATCTCTGTAATATCCCGAGTTTTTCGGAACAGTGACAGAAATTTTCCAAATTAAAGTTAAAGATTTGGAATGGGGTGGTAATAAAAAATCAGAGTTTATGTGTAGGAAATATATTGGAATATTTTAAAGTAAAGATTCGTCGCGTTGGAAAACGCGTGGTTTTGAGAACCTGTTACGTGATTTCTGATTTTATCGTTATATGCGTAAAAGTTTCTTATATTGGCTATAAAGATAGCAAACGAACTCTAATTGAGTTGATTTTTAAACCATCGGACTCGTTTTTCCGAGACAAACAACTTTCCTGTTCAACACTTTTCAAACTTTGCATCAAAAGGGCTTTAAAAATGTGAAATTTCTAGAAAATTCCATGAATGAGACCTGGCTGTAATTTCACAAGGGTCTGAGCATAATTTTCATAACCTTTCTTATAAATACCTCATAGTTTCTGCTTAGTGCCAAAGTGGCATAACTTCTCAAATTTTCCAATACGCCCCTCTTCTCCAAATCGTATTTTGGCTTCATCTGGTCGCGCCGGCGGCCTGCCGACCCCCGCCAGCCGGCTTGACCAGCCAAGGGGTGCTCTGGCCACCCCTCCACCTCGTGGTGGCTGGCGACAACCCAAAACGCCGGTGAACAGCGCGAAAGTGAAGGTGACTTGCGCAGAAATATGTTTGTCGATCCCGGCTCCTCGCTTCATTTCACGACCTGAGCCACCCGCCAAATCGAAGCCCTCGAAGAGTACTACAAGTTGGTGATGACGGATTTTCCATTCCGTGCACGATTGCACGTGAAACATGGAAATAATATTCAGCGAACAGTAACCCGACGGTGAACAGTAGCTCCGACCGGAATTCCATAGATTCCAGTGCACTCGTGGGATTGTTTGTAGTCCGTATATGCCCTCGAAATCTCGGTAAGATCTCTCGGTAAAAATCTATAAATTTGAGGTTTATAGTTAAATGTTCAGATGTATCCAATGTTAGGGTTGGTGCTCGGAGTGCCAATCCGGATCGTATTTATGTCCAATTCATAAATACGAGCAATTGTATTTTCCATAATATTACTAATTTAACGGTAGCACCCTTGTCTTTTATACGCCTATTCGATCTAATCACGATTAGATATCTGATTATGATTAGATCGAAACTGAATCTGGTTCAGTGATACGTGTATATTAGACAAAGACCCTAGGATTTACAGCATAATGCGCAGTTACAACGCAGTTTGTAATTGATATCGAGAAGCGCACTATTAGTTGTATATCCTTAAATAAAGTTCTTGATCAATATTTGCTAGCACGGGTCGGTTAGTAAAATCCGCTGAGACCAATACATGTCGTATATCGTGACTTGGTCCGATGGTTTATCTCAGTGAACCATGAGTCTCAGGAGACTCGTATATATATGTAGGTGTTTATTTGATAAGACACTGAACGACTCACTGAAGGTTTCCTAATAGATTGTACACCAACGTCAATAGGAACCTTCTCTAGTTGAGCGAGCATAGTGGTCCTTCGACTTGAGATACCACAGTGGAATATATGAGTTATCCTCCACAGTTTGATGGCAGTCACGTCAACGATCTATTCATGATCAGACATCCGCCTGTTCGTTGGGTATGGACTGATGCTCATGATATCGAGTGCGTATCAAGATAAGATCCGTCAGTCCTGTGTATAGGGCATAGGAATCCAGCACGTGTTTACGATCTAGTAAATCCATAGCCGTGGTATAACTTCGGAAATCAGTTTCGAGTGTTATTTAGAGATCGTAAATTGAAAGTCGACTGTATTATACCGAACGAATTTGACGTTTTCATCTATATTCCAGGTATAATACGGATGGCCTGTGACATATGGATTATACGTATGCTATGACCTCGACTTGTATAGTTTAGCGAGATTATCCGTGGTCTTTATAATCCATGAGTGGGTGGATTATGGACACGAAATTGAATTTCATGACGGATAAACATAAACTTAGAAGTCCCATAATATGAAGTGTACTCGTTGAGCACTTGGGCAACTCGATATGAATAATACAAATTATTCATAATACTTCACCAGATTAAGTGAGTTAATTCAGATCGTTTAATCGGTTAAACGATAACACATGCATTAGGGGATTTTGTCCGATAATAATTATTGTGTATTTGTATTTGATACATAATACGATTAGATACACATTAATTATTCGTCAAATGAGATTTTGACACATGCCATAAATATATGTATTAATTATTTATTGTAAATAAAAAAATACATATATAATAATAATTATATTAATTAATTATTTAGATATTTAATTGTTAAATATTTGAATAATTAATTGATAAACTTTTTTCATAATTGTTATGAAATGTGTTGAATGATTATTGGAACACATGACATTATTTATTAAGCTTATGTGCTTAACATATAAGGCTTATGATGGTTTCGCAATGACAACCTTAATTTCTCCACGAGACTGGTACTAACTAAATTAGCCGATTGTTCCCTATCAATAATCACACTGCACACCTCATCTTTCACAAATACTCTAGTACGAAAGATATTATCTCTTGGTTGCCCCATATATCAACCAACACATTTGACATCTTGACAAAAACAAACTCAAGAAGGAAGAAAAGACTAAAAAAAATGACAAGTACAAAGACAAAATAAAAAAAAATAAGACAAAAAAATTCACATGAGACTCGAAACAAAACACAAAAAATCAGATTCAAAATTCAGTGACAAATTCAACCAAAAATTTTCTTTTCGATTAAGAAATACTAAGGCAATCCCTAACACAACTTAACACACAAGAAAATTGATCAAACTTTACTGACCAGATCTGATTTTTTTAACAACAGCAACAGCCTATTAACCAAGTTCTTATGCAAAAGGTCAAAAAGCAAACAAACCCTACTGCCTACTGATCTGCACTAGCCAATGAAGGAATTTTTTTTTTGACTGACAAACGCAATTCCAGAAAACTTTTTTTTTTCACGTGATCCTAGCAGCATGGATTGATTTCGTTTGTTTAGACTTATTTATTATTTATTTTCATATATGGAACCAACGTGAATATCTGTTTTTATTTATTTATTTATTTTTTATTTTTTTTATCGACTAAAAAAAGAAATTAATCAAAGCAAAACGAACGAATTAAGCAATGGAAGAAATCAACGTGATAAGTATGCCACAGAAAGAGAATCCAATTGAAATTTCAAGCAAGAGTTGACTGTATTTTCAAGAATTGACTGTATCAAAATTTTGCTTCCTTTTTTTTTTTTGAATCACACACAGAGTAAACAAAATGAGTCAAAATTGAGAAACAAGAAGAAAAACAAGGAAGAAGCTGAAAGAAAAAAAGTCAGACCTGAAATTTGGCTCTGATACCAATTGATACGAAACCGGACACGAAAAGACAAAATCCGATCCAAGATCTCGTAGACCCCCAAAGAACCTGTCCTTGAAAACCCTTGGAGATAGCCTCAGATGAATTTTGCCAGCAAATCGGACGCCACAAAGGATGCCAACCCTTTGATAAGTCTTTGTTCAATCACTGAACAATGGTAAAATTTTCTTAATCTAGAGAAAAAGTTACTATTCACGCACATAAAATTGGGTCCCTCATTAAGAGTTATTTTTGAGTTTAAATAGTAACATACTCAAACCCTAAAAGAGCTAAAAAGACTAATATAGCCCTAAACTACCCATTACCAACTAAAAGCCCATAATCCTAATTTATAGCCCATTTTGAACCCATAAATAAAAAAAATAAACTAACTCAAAAAATAAATAAAAACAGACATTCACGTTGGTTCCATATATGAAAATAAATAATAAATAAGCCTAAACAAACGAAATCAATCCATGCTGCTAGGATCACATCACGATGTGTATGTCAGAGGTTATAAAGCGTGTTTGCTAAATTGTATTAGTATATTATGTAAGTATATGTGTAAGAATTATGAAATTGTATTTGAAATTGTATTTGTATGTACATAAGGGAAGTGTTCTACGACATGTGTGAATGCAAATAGACCCCAAATGTTAAGCGATTATAAAGTTACCGTGAATAAAGAATGTTAAAGAAAGATTGTTTTGGTATTGAAGAAAGAAGTGTTGGTATTAGAGTTAGTTGTAACCGAATAGAAAGAAGTTTGTTAGACTTATTGATTTGATGATATTTACTTTGTGATTATGAATCCATGCTTCGTGTGCTTTGAATGTCTGGCCATTGTATTGACAACATGTAAATATGAAAATTTAAGATAGGTAAGATATTAGAGATAATAGAAAGCCGATGATTCTAAAACTCGTATTAACTTGATAATCTTGAAACACTACTAATATGATTGATTTGTATATTTGTTCGTAGTATTAGTATGGTTACTTACTGAGTTTTTAAAACTCACACCAAGCCAGTTTGCTAGTTTTGCAGGTTGGCTAGCAGATAAGGCAACCAATTCAGTTTTGGAAGTCATGCTCGAGACGCAGATCACCCAAGCGGCAGTCACCCTCGCATGTGTCCTGGAAAGAGTTTAGAGGCTTATGAGTTGTGATTGATGTTCTGTTGTTTTCGTGCTGAGCACGTAGATTGTATTTAATAAGTTAAAGTTTTGATTGTTTATGATGTTGTGGGCAGAGACCTTGAGTGTTGATAGATGATATGGGCACGGAGCCCTTAGGTAATATTTTTGATGTGTTGGTGTGGACCTGAGGTGATGTTTATTTTAGGATCGCTTTGATGCTGGATTGAGATCCAGGTTGTCCGATTTTAGGATATATCATGTCGGATTTTCGTAAATTTAGAGGCTTATAGAGATGGGTCAATCATGCCTCCTACCGGTAGCATTCTAACTTCCTACCTAAAATAACAATTTTGAACCTTACAGTCCAAATGTCTCGGCGAACCGAGCTACGGATCAAAGGGTGGCCAATGTTATAAGGCAAACCCCGAGTCTACAAACGCCACAGAGGCTTTCTAGCATTCCACGTGCTATATTCATGGATGTCTAGCGCCATATGGGAATTCCTCATCCCCATGCAAAGCATATCTCGAGGCTACAAATGCCACAGAGACCCGTGAGAATTTCTCTTGCTATGCACCTCCAACTCTCAATGTGGGCGACAAATGCCATGTGGGAATTATCCATCCCAATGCTATGCCTACCCGAGAAATGAAGATGAGATCATAGACCGACCTGTATTATGGCTCTAAACAGGAATATGTACTTCTAGAAGCCTAATGATGATGAGAGGAAAACATCGGTTCATAGTGGTCGTAGGCCTTGCCAACCGTCATAGACCGCTGTAGTGGCAGGACAGTGGTAGAAAAGAGCCATCATAGGCAGATGCAATAGCATAAGAATAAACAAATCTGGTTGGTTAGATTGAGAGTGATTGAGGATGACATAGACTATAATGATGATCTTATGATATTAGCTGATGTCAAAGTCGGTAGAATAGTGGATTTGAAAGCCTATATAATGGGATTGAAATCACAAATTCAAGGATTAGCAATTTCTGCATTTTCACTACTTGTAAAAGCCAAGAAGCTTTAGAACGAAAGATAGAGATAGAAAATTGGTCAACACCCGACTACTTGAGAGAATTATAACGGGCTTGTGAAAGGCCTGAGGTGTCTTATTATTGTAATAGTTCATTCCCCTGTAACGCCCTGCCAGAGGTAGGATGCTACCGGCTGGAGATATAATTGACCCATCTCCATAAGTCTCTAAATTTAGGAAAATCCAGCATGATGTATCCTAAAACCGGACAACCTGGATCTCAGTCCAGCATCAAAACGATCATGAAATAAACATTACATATCAAAACGGACCTCAAGTCCACACCAACACATCAAAAACATTATTTAAGGGCTTTGTGCCTACATCATATATCAACATTCAAGCGCTCTGCCCACAACATCATAAGAAATCAAACATTTATTTAATATTTAAAATTAGTGTGCTCAGCACGACAAATAAAATATTAATCCCAAATCCTACACTTCTAAAGCTTATCCCATGACATTTGCGAGGGTGACTGCTGCTTGAGAGATCCGCATCTCGAGCGTGACTTCTAAAGCTGTTGTGGTTGCCCAATCTGAAAGCCAACCTGCAAAAGTAGCAAACTAGTTTGGTGTGAGTTTTAAAAACTCGGTAAGTAACCATGCTAGTATTACAACAGACAAGACAAAACTAATATTACAACAAACAAGACAAACATATACAACAAACAAATCAAACATATCAGTAGTTTATCAGAATTACTAAATTATTACAAGTTCAGATTCATTAACTCATTATTATCTTTTATACTTTACCTATGTCATATTCCCATGTCTATATGTTTACATATACACCAATCCATTAACCAAACATCCGAATCCCATAAGACATCAGTATGAATATCACAGAACATATCCTTTTACATCGAAACTATTTCACTCACAAGAAACATGAAATCACATTTTAATACTTATCAAAGTAAATATCTTTGAAATATCAACAAATCGGTAAATCTAACAAACTTTCTTATGTTCAGTTACAAACTATCTATAATACCAAAACCTCTTTCTTCAATATCAAAACAATCTTTCTTTAACCTTCTTTAATCCACGATAACTTTACAATATCTTAACACTTGGGTTACATATACCTTCACACATACCATAGCATACTTATTTATATTCATGCAAATATAATTTCAGAATCCTTACACATATACGTATATATCAATACAACTTAACAAACACGCTTTATAACCTCTGATACTCGCATCAGTTTCAATCATCCATTCATTGAATACCTAATTGACAAACTTTGTTACCGTCTTTATGACTGATTTTATATATTTTACATAATTGAGTATCTAATTGGACTTATTATAGACAAATGTTATTACTGCATTTATGACTGCTTTTATATGTTTTGACATAATTAATTCCTGAAGTAAATTAACTTGGTAATAATGACAATTTATATATTATAAAAAATAAGATTTCTCTATATTTGAAATATCAAGAATTGATCACCTAGCGTCAATATTCTATTTTATTATTACAGTTCAATTTAAAATTATCCATCACTTCAAACAATTCAGTCTTTTTTTTTTTCGCTCGAATTATTATTTTGTTTTACTAAAATTATATTTTTATATCACCGCTCTCTCTTTTTGCTTACAAAAAGAGAGGACAAAGATATGAATTATATTTTTATTTTTTATTTTTTTGTCTTTTTATATATTTAAAAATTATATATATTTTTAGAATAAGTGAATCATTGTATTTTAATTTTTAATACACAAGAAGATAAAAAATAATATTGTATTTATTTTATTCACGTATCATTAAATACACGAGAAGAATATTCCTTTCAAAAAAAAAAATATCATGCTATTGTTATATATTTTCATGTCGAAAGATTATTTCAATTGACTTGCCCTTACAAAGTTGAAGGAAGAAGTCTAAAAAGTTTAATTTAAAAAAAATAATTAATTGAGTGTTCATAATATTATTTAAAATAAAAATAGCCCACATTTTCCCAATTCCCACGAATGCCAACTAGGTAGGTGGCTAATTAAATGACATAATTTCTAGAAGAAAGAAAAATGTCAATTATTTTGGACCTACAAATCCAGATCAAAGCTTTCATTAGAACTATTAATCCATTAATTAACAACATTAAACTGGATTAGTTAAGTGATTAGATATAATTAATAGTTTGACCAAAATGGATAGCCACCACTTAAACAGTGATTAAACTGAATGTTTTCTGTTTTAATTTAACTCTTACATAAGATAATTTTTATTTACTCTCGATGAAGACTGTGGAGTACATGATATCGATAAATTCTCGAGTGTTAATCTAGTTGAGATATAAATATTTTTTTTGATGTTTCACACATCGCATAGGTCATTTATTTATTTAAAAAAAAAAAACTAAATTAGAAATTAAGCGAAACGCAGACATTTGAAAAATATTAAAAATTGCTTACCAAAACAATGAAATCTTGTGCAATAATTGTAGTAGTTTTTTTTTTCCAAAGGAAAGACAACTACTTTTTTAGCATGATAATAGAATTTCTAGCAGCCATAAGCCAACTATTTGTACAAAAAAATGACATCCATATTCATACCTAATGATTTTAAAACAATTTAAAGTTTGAATATTCATCCTAATTTTCACATGTCACGTAAGTGCACGTATTACTTAAATAGTATCGTGATAATGAGTCAGATATCGAACCCACGTAAATTTATTATCAACTTTACTAATTATTAAGACCACCTTCCTACGGTTATCTAAATGATGATTTAATTAGAATTTTAATAAAACGTAAATTAAAACTAAGAGGAGAAATTATCAATGATATTGCAACCAATGAAAGAAAAACATTCATGTTGTGAATCCACACCAGTACTATATGAAAGATGAATTAATTTTCCTACACTTATCTAATAAATTAACTTATTAACCTGGAACACGAAATTATCCACAAGCCTCTTTCGATGGTCATGTGCAAATATTCAAAATAAATTAATTAACTTTCTATGCCAACCAATTTAATCTAAATTCTCTAAGATCAGGTTCCAATTATGGCTACATGCTCCCTACCTATATTTCTATCTTGCAGGGAAAATTCCAAAGAAGAGATCGTGTGCTATTGAACCTAAGTCCAAATTTAAAATTCATTTTTCAACTTTAAATAAGTCTCCCACTTCAATCTTATTGGTGATCAAGCAACAAGAAAAATTAAGCATAAAGTTCAATAAATAAGCCAATAAATCATACAAGATTTAAGAAAAATCAATTATATTAAATTAGAGTATTGTATTTCATCACAACTCTAAATTAAGAGTTTATTTATAACACATGAGAGAGAGTTCTAAACAAATAATCAAAATTAAATAAAACATCATGAAAGAGAAGAAAAGAATAAACTCCGTTGAAGTTAGCAGTCTTCTGCTTTATTGACGATGAACTCTTGGTCCTGCTTGATTGATATATATATATATATATATATATATGTTGACGGTTGATTTTGGTCTCAGGGTAATACAGGAATATCACCTCCGAGGGAATCCTCCTCCAACTGTGAATTTGTTTGGTTATGCGGGAAACCAAAAAAAAACGTAGCGGAAAGCAAGAAAATACGCCAATCAGACAAGGTGATTTAACGTGGTTCGGTGGATTTTGGGATCCGACCTACGTCCACGGACAAGAACTGTGTGGTACTTTTTATTACTCAAATACACTCCTCGGGTCTCTTCTTTGCTTTTACAAATCGGAGCTCGATGATTCTAATCCCTCACTCTTGTGATGATTTTCAGATGTCTTTTACACATGCTCTACCCTCCTATTTATAATAATACAGAAATCAGACTCCTATTTGCATAAGAAATCCTATTTGAACTCAATCTTCTCTTCTTGTAGGGTTTCCTGATCCGGTACTGCCTTCTTCTTCTGTACTCCCTTTTGGATTCTGATTCCTTCTCCTTGTGAGAGTATGATATTTTTCTTATCTTATCCATAAGAATGGGATGCTGTTGTCTTGAACACGGCTCGTTGTCTGGTCGGTCTTCATGAGGTCGGTCATGTCAATCTTTTATGCTGAGAATGTTTCTGCCGACCTTATAGTGCTCGGTCATCTGAACCAAAGTGGTCGGTCTTCACATGTTGTGGTCGGGTCTGCTACATGATCTCAACCAGACAGAGAATTTACCCTTTTGTCCTTGTCGTGCTGTCTTAAATGTTGTAGAGCTTGAAAAGACCATCAACATCCGTCCCCTAGTTCTCGGTTCCAACGAGTGTGCTAGTTGGTGCCGGGAACTATATAATAGTTTTGCTCTGTTTGGAGGTTGATCTGAGGTCGAGAGACGCTTTGTTGTCTCTTTTCCAGCGCCTTGTCAGTCCACCGAAACCTCTTAGGAAGAGGAGGCGTCAGCTTGGGGCCGAGGAGACCGAGTTGGTTCAAGAGGAAGAAGAGGAGGAGCTGCTCCGGTTAAGAGGAAGGACATCCGTAGGGGGAGAAGTCCTCTGAAGGCTCCTCCAAAAAACGGAAGGGCCCTGTGGTCCTCGGGGTGGATGACTTGGGAGAAAGCATCCGGGAGGCTACTTCACACTTAGTGCCGGCTTTCAATGAATTGGCCGAGTGATTCCCCCGGGGAGGTTTCGAGGTACGAGGATGTATCTCCCGAAGGTGTTGTGACTGAGATGAGTTCTCAGATGGCGAATGTATTTTCACTTCCCTTCTCGGTTTTTGGGTCTTGGTCCTTTTTATTTTATGTATTGACTCCTTTCTCCTTTTTTGTGTGCAGGCCAACTACCTCATGGCCAAGAATAAGGGGCTTCTTTTGACTTTGTTGTCCGAGGTGGTCAGGCCCAGAGGCTTCAAAATCGTCTCTCCGAAGTGGAGGCAAAACTGGCTGACCGGGAGGAGGTGATTAAGAATCACGAGGCGACCGCTGTTGAGAATTTCAAAGCGAACAAGGCTCTCAAAGCTTCTGCTGTGTTGGAAAGAAAGCTTGCTGATAATGCCAGGGAGGACCTGAAGGTTGGCCCAATCCGAGATTGGCGTTCTGAAGGGCAAGGTAGCAAGTGCTGAGGCCAAGTTGAAGAACAAAGACGAGGAGTTGCACGGGCCCGAGATAGTCTTGAGAGGAAGAAGACCGAGCTTGAGGAGAGAGAGGTCGATCTCGAGGAGAGAGAGATCGAGCTGAGAAGAGGGAGAGTGAGCTTGAGGCCGAGAAGGAGGCTATCTGCCTTGAGGGAGTTGGTGATTGTGCTGATTTAATTCCGATGGTGCTGCCAATTCTGAACATGGACCCCATTCGTGCGGCCATCAGTTATTGCAAGGGGGATATCTCCGAGGAGGAGTTTCGGAAGTGGCTCCCTTCCCTACCTGAGGAGGCGATGGATCCCGCCCCTATTTCGGTTATTCCGGCTTCCGAGGCTTCTTACGAAGAACGTCCTGAGGCTCCGGCCGCCGGCGAGGACTGCCCTGAGATCCCTCCTCCCGTCCCTGAAGTAGAGGTCTATCCTGCTGTCGAGGTTGAAGCCACAGTCCTGATGCCCTGATCCGTTCTCGAGCCGCTTCCCCCATCCGAACCAGTTGAGGAAGAAATTCCTGCCCCTGTGCGGGCTGAATGAAAATGGTAACCCTACCGGAGCCCTATGTACACTTATCTTTTTTTTTTTTTTTTTGTATAACTTACAATCTTTTTTTTTTTTTTTTGTAATAATATCACAATATCACAATTTGTCTTGACTCATGTACATTTAGGCATATACATGTATACATATCTTTTCTTTTTTATGCCTTTTTGCTCGCCTGAATCTTCCGGGACCTTTCGGGGTTTAACATGAGGCGGAGAGGGTATAACCGGGCCCCGTGCTGCCAAAGGAATTTTGGACCTGGGGGAATGTTATGTCCCCAGTCCAAAGGGTTGACTCGTGTCCCGACCCGAGTTGAGTGAGGTACTTGGCTCTGGGGGAATGTTTACCTCCCCAAACCAAAGGAGCTTGACTCGGTGGGACGTAACCCGACCCCGAGCTGAGTGAGGATCACTTGGTCCTGGGGGAATGTTACGTCCCCAGTCCAAAGGGCAGACTCGGTGGGACATCGCCCGACCCCGAGCTGTAGGAATCACTTGGTCCTGGGGGAATGTTACGTCCCCAGTCCAAAGACAGACTCGGTGGGACATCGCCCGACCCCGGCTTTGGGAATCATTTGGTCCTGGGGGAATGTTACGTCCCCAGTCCAAAGGCAGACTCGGTGGGACATCGCCCGCCCCCGAGCTGTAGGAATCACTTGGTCCTGGGGGAATGTTACGTCCCCAGTCCAAAGACAGACTCGGTGGGACATCGCCCGACCCCGAGCTGTTGGGAATCATTTGGTCCTGGGGGAATGTTACGTCCCCAGTCCAAAGGGCAGACTCGGTGGGACATCGCCCGACCCCGAGCTGTAGGAATCACTTGGTCCTGGGGGAATGTTACGTCCCCAGTCCAACAGACTCGGTGGGACATCGCCCGACCCCGAGTCTGTTTATCTCAGTGGCCTCGGCGGAACAAAATCCAGCCCCGAGCCGAAGTCTTTTGGATAGTCCCGGTGTGGTTGTTTTCGCTTTCAAAGGATTTTGCCAGAAAAGGAATTTTTATTCATGCTTGGGGGCGTGCTGCCCTCTTTACAACAGTTGTTCCGATTCGTTGTTTTGCCCGGTTTCTGCAAAAAGAAAAATAGAAGAAAGGAAAATTGATTTTTACGGGAAGTCTTTCTTAACATTTCGGCGTTCCATGGTTTCTTCACCTCGTGCCGTCCAGATGTTCTAGGATGTAGGCCTCTGGTCTTACTGCCTTGGTGATTTTGTAGGGTCCTTCCACTTGGCACCTAACGACCATTCTTCTGGTCGTCGGGTGTTCAGAGTCACTTTTCTTAGCACTAGATCGCCTGTAAAGGAGCGGGTCCGAACTCTCCTATTGTAGAGCGGGCCATTCTCTGTTGGTAGATTGCTGCTCTTACTGCTGACTGTTCTTTCTTTCTTCAATCAGGTCGAGGTGGTTTTTGATAAGTTCTTCGTTCCGCTCGTTCTCATAGTGGCGGACCCTGTGGGTTGATATTCCGATCTCTGCTGGGATGACGGCCTCACATCCGTATGATATGGAGAAGGGTGTCTCTATGTTGAATCATTGAAGGTCGTCCGGTGCGCCCACAGTACTTCCGGTAGTAGCTCCTCGACCCATAGGCTTTTGCTTGATCCCAGTCGAGCTTTCAGGTTTGACTTGATGGTTTTATTGGTGGCTTCAACCTGCCCGTTTGACTTGGGATGGGCTGGCGAGGCGAATTTCAAAGTTATCTGGAGGTCTTCACAAAGTTTCCTGAATCCCCTGCTGTCAAATTGCTTTCCGTTGTCGGTGATGATTGCTTGGGGGATTCCGAACCGACAGATTATATTTCTTTTCAGGAACTCTGTGGCCTTCTTTTCCGAGATGGGGACAATGGCTCTGCCTTACCCATTTGGTAAAGTAGTCTATGGCCACGATTGCATATTTTGCCTGACCTCGTCCTTTCGGCATCGGCCCTATGATGTCTAGCCCCCACTGTACGAAGGGCCAGGGGCTGGATATGGTGGTCAGCTGCTCTGCCGGCTGATGGTAGAGGTTGGCATTTTTCTGGCAACCTTCGCATTTCCGTGCTATCCTCACGCCATCCTGGTGCATGGTTGGCCAGTAAAACCCTGCCTCAAGGCTTTGAAGGCGATTGATCTTCCCCCGGCGTGGCTTCGCAGATGCCTGCGTGAATCTCCCTGAGCACGTAGTCTGCTTCTTCTGGTGCTAAGCATCTTAGGAGGGGTACGGTGTATCCTCTCCGGTAGAGTACTCCTTCAATCAGGGAAAACTTGGTACTCTTGAATTTCAGCTTCCTGGCCTCCTTTTTATCTTTAGGGGTTTCTCCCGTTTCCAGATATCTCCTGATCGGCTGCATCCATGAATCTTTGCCTTCTTCTTCTAGTACATCCACCTCTGTCTCCCCTAAGCTTCTTTCTCTGAGGTATATAAGAGGGATTACCCTGGGGTTTTCTGTCCTCATTGAAGAGGCGAGTCGGGCTAGGGAATCTGCTTCGCATTTGTCTTCTCGTCCGACCTGTTCGAAGAGTACGTTTCCCACTTTCTCCACCCATTTCTTCACTTCGGCTAGGTAAGCTACCATGGCTGGTTCTCTGGCTTGAAAGTCCCCTTTCAGCTGTTGTATTGCTAGCTGAGAATCACTCCTGATCACTATGTTGTGGACCCCTACTACTGTACATAGCCTTAGTCCGGCCAGTATTGCCTCGTACTCTGCTTCGTTGTTTGTAGTTTTGAAGGCGAATTTGAGGGCGAGCAGTATTTCTTCTCCCTTTTCACTTTTTAGTGCTACCCCTGCTCCGTAGCCGTGCGAACTTGCGGATCCGTCTACAGACATTTCCCACCTGTCTTCTTCCACGGCCAGGACCTGTGGTTCCGTGAGCTCTGCTATGAAGTTCGCTAAGGCCTGTCCTCTTATTGCTGTTCTTGGGAGGTAGGAGATGTCGTGCTCGCTTATTTCTACTGACCACTTCATTAGTCTCCCTGAGGCCTCTGGTTTTTGCAAGATTTGTCTCAGGGGATAATCCGTGTATACCTTGATAGGATGGGCCTGAAAGTAGGGTCGTAACTTCCGTGCCGCAGTGACCAGGGATAGGGCAATGAGTTCGTGCGTGGGGTATCGAGTTTCTGCGTCCAGCAGGGCTTTACTGACATAGTAAACCGGTTCTGGACATGGTCGGTCTCTTGTACCAGTGCCGAGCTTACTGCGTGCTTTGAGACGGCCAGATATAGATACAGTGTCTCCCCTGTGAGGGGTTTGGCTAGGAGAGAGGCTGTGCCAGGTATTGTTTTAGGTGCTGGAAGGCTTCTTCGCACTCAGGTGTCCAGTCGACCCCTTTTTGAGCTTTTTTGATGACTTTGAAGAAAAGATGGCACTTGTCGGTTGCACGCGAGATGAACCTGTTGAGTGCGGCGATCCTTCCTGTAAGGCTTTGTACTTCCTTAACTGTCCGGGGTGATTTCAGGTCTAGCACAGCTTGTATCTTTTGCGGGTTTGCTTCAATACCTCGTGAACTCATCATGTAGCCCAGAAATTTTCCTGAGGCTACCCCGAATGCACACTTCTCTGGATTGAGCTTTAAACTGTGTTTCCTCAGGAGTTCGAAAGTTTTCTTCAGGTCGGCCACATGGTCCCTTGGTTCTCCGGACATTGTTATCATGTCGTCGACATATACCAGCATGGTTGTGCCGATGAGCGGTTTGAAGATTTTGTTCACTAGTCTCTGGAAAGTCGCCCCTGCATTTTTCAATCCGAAAGGCATTACTTTATAACAGTACAGCCCTTGGTCAGTGATAAGGGTGTCTTTCCTCGTCCGCAGGGTGCATCTTGACTTGATTGTATCCCGAGAAAGCGTCCATGAAGCTTAGCAGCCCTTGGCAGGCTGTTGTGTCTACCAGTTGGTCTATATTTGGAGGGGAAAGCTGTCTTTTGGACATGCTTTGTTGAGGTCGGTGAAATCTACGCACATTCTCCACTTTCCGTTAGATTTTTTCACCAATACTACGTTGGACACCCATTCTGGGTATTTTACTTCCCGGATGAAACCGCTTTCAGCAATTTTTCCACCTCGGTTGCTATTGCTCTGCACCGCTCCTGGTTGAATATTCTCCTCTTCTGCTTTACTGGTTTGTGTAATGGGTTCACTACTAAGCGATGGCTTACGAATTTTGGGTCGATTCCGGGCATGTCATCGTGTCCCCATGCAAAAACGTCGGGGTACTCTTGTAGACATTCAACAAGTCTTTTTTAAGGCCTCGTCTAGACTTCCCCCTATTCTTATGCTTTTCTCCGGCCCGAATAGTTTACTTCTTCTAATTCTTCGGCTGCTCCGAGCCGTGCAGCCTTATCGGGCCGATGAGCAGGTTCTTTCCTCGTGTTCTTGTCGTCCTCGTCTCTCTGTCTCTTCTTGGTGCCTCTTTCCACGCAGAGGGTCTCTCGCGAGAAAGTGGCAAAACAGCTGCGGGCTATCTTCTGGCTTCCGCATATGATCCCGATCCCTTCCCGTGGGGGAACTTCAATTTCAAGTAATAACAGGATATTGCGGCCTTGGTTTTCATCATGAAGGGGCGGCCGACAATGACTTGATAACTGCTCATGCAGTCTACTACAGTGAAGTTTATCATGATTGTTCGGGTTTTTGGGGCGGCTCCGATCGTCATTGCTAGTTGAATCTTCCCAGCGGGACGACCGTTGAACCCCCGAAACCGTACAGGGGGGTGCTGTCCTCGGTTAGGGCTGTGTATTCTACCCCCAGGCTCTCCAAAGTTCTTTGAAATTATGTCTACTGCGCTCCCGGGGTCCACCAAGATTCTGTCCACTTCTGTGCCGCCGATTGTTGCTTTGATTATTATTGCGTCGTCATGGGGGAAACTTACCGCCTGAGCGTCTCTTCATCGGTGAACATAATGGGTGTCGACCGATTTCCTCGTGGGTTTGGGATTTTTTCTGTTTTCAGCACCTCTGTCCCCCGTGCTCGGCTGTAATTCTTTCTCGACCGGTTAGAGTCCCCGGCCAGCGTTGCCCCTCCTGCGATGACGTTCACCTCTCGATTCCTTGCCCTTTGTCTGGCGGCCATGATCTCGTGGTCGATGTAATTGTTCAGGTACCCGTTCCGGGCCAGGTCCTCCATTTGTTCCCGCAGGTCCTTGCATTCTTCGGTTGTGTGCCCTTTTAGATTGTGGTGCAGGCAGTATGATCTTTTGTTTTTTCTGTCTGGGGGAAACCTCCTGAGGTCGGGCTCTATTAAGAGGCCTTTCTCCCGTATCTCCATGATGATTTCTCCTGGCGGCTTGCTTAGGGGAATATACGCTTCCTCTCGGACCACATGGTTTACTTGAGTTGTGGGCCCTTTTCCTTGATCCTTTTGCGCCATTAGCTTGAACTCTTTGGGTCTTGGATTGAACTTCCAGAATTCTCTTTCCGGTCGCCGGTGGTCTTCCCTCCTTGTCAACCCTTTCTCTGGCGGTTGTCCCCCTCCGGGATACTTTTTCCTCACTTTCTAGTAGGACGTACTCGTGCGGGCTATGCTCCAGTGCGGTAGCGTAGTCTGTGTCTCATGGATCCTCAGGTGGGTCCAACATTTCCCGACTCTTAGGGGCCCCTGTCAGACTTTCCAGGGCTTCTGGGATTCGTACCCTCCGACTTCGAGTACAGTGTTGTGATACCTTTCAATGAAGCTTTTCAGTGTTTCCGTCGTCTCCTTGTTTCATGAGCCTTAGTTCCTCCTACTGTTTTTTAGGGGTACGGCTCCTTTGAAGTGCCGGATAAAACTTCTTAGTTGGGAGAAGACTCTGAATGCTCCTGACCGGCGTAAACACACACGTAAACGCAAGCGCACGTATCGTTCAAGTAGTATAAAAAGTATCGATCCCACGAGGACTTAAAATCTTATCTATTAATTTTTATGAGGTCAAATGATTACTAAAATCTGACAGGTTGTTTGATTGATTTGAAATGGCGACGATTTTAAATTTAAAAGGCAATAACTAAAATTGGTTGAAAAGATATTTTGAGAAAATTCAATATTAAAACTATCTAGGGTTGTGATTTATTCCAATATTATTTAAAGATGAAGTTGTTATCTTATAATTGGGTAAAATATTGATTTATTAACCTGGAACACTAAATTATGTAAAAGCCTCTTCCGATGGTCAATTACAAATATCCAATTTAACTTAATTAAACCATATGTCTATGTTAATCAAATTAACTGGATTCATTAATATTAAGTTCCAATTATGGCTACTCCTTCCCGCCCAACAGGTATATTCCTATCCTGTAAGGAAATCTATTAAAGGATTATCTATCCTCAAGGAAGATCGTGGGTTATTGAGTCTGAGGTTTTAAACCTAAAATCCCTATGTCTAGTTCATTTTAAGTTTACCTTATCAATTTTATTAGTGGCCAGTTAATAAAAAGCATTAAGATTAAGACTCAATAATAATCTTATATTGCCCAAATTATAATTAAACCCTTATAACCGGTGATATTAGATTTCATCACAACCCTAGATTACTAACTTAGTTATGACCATAGCTAGGGCTTGTAAAAACTTAAAAGACATAAAATGAAAATGCTGAAAAGTAATTGCGAAAAGTAAAATGCTGAAAGAAAATTACAAATGAAATAAAATGCTAAGGCAAAAGGAATTACTTTTACTACTACTAATTTAGATATCTCCCATAAAATAATATATAAACTTGTGATAATATTTTACCAACCGACCAATCTGGCGGTATCCTGATTAAGTCAAATTAAGTCCAACCAACCATATAGGTGGTAATATTTGTCCATAATCCAGCCATAAAGGCGGTACCAAAATAAATTTACCAACCGACCAATATAGCGGTTTCCTTGATTAATCAGGTTCAAACCAACAGAAAATAAATTTACCAACCGACCAATATAGCGGTATTCCTTGATTAGTCAGGTTTAAACCAGATTAAAATTAAATTATCAACCGACCAATATAGCGGTATTCCTTTATTAATCAGAATTTTAAATAGTAAATATATTATTTTTAAGGGAGATTAATCTAAATAGCAATAGTAAAATAATTACCTTTCACCCTAGCATAATGAAGTTACCTCCGCATAGTGAATAGTAAAAACTGTAAAATAAGAAATAGATTACTATATTACAAAAAGTAATTAAAATTATTACAAAAGTAAAAAGTAAAAAATAAAAATGAAAATTCTAGAGAGAGAAACTCCCTAATTACATAGAAGGAGTGAGAGAAAGGTGTACTAAAAACTGAAAATTCGGCCTCTATTTATAGTAAAATAAATTCACTGTTTGGTCACTGTTCTCGCGTCGCGACGCTAAGGAGTTGCGCGTCGCGACGCTCATTTGTCGACGTGGCACAATGAGACGGCGACACGTAGCAAGGCGGCTGACTGTACAACTGACACGTGTCAAGGCGGCTAATTCTCAATTATTGTGATGACGTCATGCTGACGCGAGGCGACGTGGCGATGACGTGGCGCTGACGTGGCGTGGCGGCTGACTTACAAATGTCGGCACAATGGGATGGCGACACGTGGCGACACTGTCAAATTCTGATTGGCTGAGGCTGACGTGGCATGTTGACTCGGTTGACTTGCTGACGTGTCTGATGACGTGGCATGACACGTGGCATGTTGACTCGTTGACCGATGACATGGCTGATGACGAGGCGACACGTGTCATGTCAGAGTGTCGGCAGCATATGATGTTGACACGTGTCACGGCGTTGTTAGCAGATCGGATGTGATGGTGACACGTGGCACGGCGCATTTTAGCAAAGTCAAACTTTCAAATTGTTGACCCGTTGACCATGGCGCATTTTAGCAGAACGGCACACGCTGGGCGTCGCGGCGCGCAGTGCTCCACGTCGGCGACGCGCAGAAGACCAAAATAACCCTGTGTCACAAAGTCCGTGTTGACGCATACTTTTGTCCCTTTTGCAAATTGCCTCCAGTGCTGTCCAAACTTTATTTATCTGCAAAATACAATAAAACACATCAAAACGTTCATAAAACTCAAGAAACTATACAAAATATTAGTTAAATGAGTGGGAAATAGTGATATAAATACCACTCATCACACACCCCCAAACCTAACATTATTGCTAGTCCTCGAGCAAAATATAAATAAAATAACATAACAAAATTTAACTAAGCCACTTTCGTAGGGATCACGGTTACATTTAGCATATGCAACAAGCCTTTAAACCCTAGGTGTCCATAGTGGACGAGTGTAGTCTCGTGAGGGTTTTACCAGCAATGATACCCACAAACATTTTACAAAAGTAAAAAGGTATTTAAAACTAATGCACACAAAAGCAAAAAGACAAGCGAAAAGAGAATAAAGAAAGAAAGTGACTAATCAGGTGAAAAATCTACTCCAAGTTACTAGTTGTTTTGTTTCTTTCTAAATTACCGAATAAGTAAATTCTCCGATTGTTTTTACCATTCTCCATATACACAGCCAACAAAATATTAATCATTTCATTTTTGCCCACAACAGTCATAAGTGCAGTTGATAAGAGAGTAATATTTTTGTCCTAAAGTTCTATCAGATTTCACACCTTTTTTTGTAGTAATGGAATAATTTTCTGATTTTTCTGATTTTTTCTTTGATTTTTTTTCTATTTTTTTTTATTTTTATACAATACCTTCCGTCTATGTAGCGAGCTTTGGTTGGTGACTCCCAAACCAGTTGGCTTTAGGGCACCAGGTGTTAAGACACCCCTACGAACTTAATTACTCAGACTTCAGATATATATATTTATTTTTCAGCATCTTCGATCCATGTAACGAGCTTTGGGCCAATGACTCCCAAACCAGTTGGTTTTAGGGCACTAGGTATTAAAATACCCTTACAGACTTAATAACTCGGATCTCGGACGTTTTTTTTTTTTTTTTTTTTTTTTTTTTTTTTTTTTTTTTTTTACTCCATCACTATTTAGAGATGCTTCCTCTAATTACACTATATAGCACGGAATATTACAAACTTTTCAATTTTAGCTCATGTCCGTATGTTCCATGTAAGTTCATAATACCTGTCAACTGAACATATGAAGATCCAATTTAGTCAGTGTTAAGGAGAATTCACAAATTAAATAATTCAAAATGAAATAAACAAAAATTAACTTATTTCGAAATAGGTTTGAGATACGTCTCAGGAGCGGAAATTCCTTACTCTGCTATCTTTACCAATTCCACCTTTTTAGTCAAAATAAAAACACAAAAATGCAAAATTTTTGTATTTTTGAAAATTTTTCAATTTTTTTATATTTTTTCGAAAAATTTTGGACTAAAAATAAAAACAACATACAACTAAAAACAAGATATTAATCAACTAATTCCCTCCCCCAAACCTAAATGAGACATTGTCCCCAATGTCTTAAACAGTAGAAGAAGAGTTTGACGATAATACCTGGTTAACTGAAATTCTACAGGAATTTAAAGGTTAAGATCCAGATTAACCCGACGTCTCTTACCACGATCGTCCCCAGACCAATTTATCTTTGAAATGATAGGGTCAATTTGTGGTTCATAGGCTATGAGCTGGTCAATTAGATCTGGAGCAAGTCTGGCAGTGAAGATGAGTTCTTTCATAGGTTTTGAAATGAATCCATTTCTCCCGGGCATCATCAAGAAACACACAAAGAAAATCATAAAATCCATCAACGTTAAGCAGTCCAATTGGTTTCTGGTGTATGTTCAGGTTCGCCCAAGATAGTACAATAAAATTTCCTCCATGTACCCAAACCACCTGGCAAAGCAATAAAAGCATCAGCACGATTAATCATTTCTACCAAACGTTCAGACATACCTGATACGATTAGTTCCTCTCCGTTTGATGATCCAATAAGATTTGCCTCTGCCAAGGGTTTTGGGATGATTCCCAAAACATGACTGCCTCCTTCCTGTACGGCCTTTGAAACGATCCCCATTAATCCAAGATTTCCTCCGCTATATATTAAGTGCATATTCCTTGCAGCTAATACTCGACCCAACTCATGTGCCGCTTCTATGTATTGTGGTTTAGTACCAACACTACTACCCGCAAAACACAATGTTTTCAACTCGTCTTCTTGAGGGGGCTTCCATTTTTCTATGTATTTTTTTTTTCTCAACTCTGGATGACTTCAAAGGTACAATGATGAGTTGAATTTATAATACCTGAAAATGGGTTAGTAAAAATAGCACAAGTATCTTCCAAATGACGATTAATATAACATAGATCATGATAGTCAAAAAGGTATGGATCCTGTCGGAAAAAGAAAGAAAATAACAAACAAATCACAATTTTAAGAAAAGACAAAGAGATATAATATGTGCAAGAAAAGTAACGGCTTGGTTGACATCTATGCGTCAGGGACAAGCTTCCCATCCAATTTTCTTATAAATTGGCAAACAGGGTCTTTTTGAGTCAGATTCCCAAGACTTAACTGTTGTCTTTCTTTTTGATATTGTGTATGTAATCTGCGAAAGCCTATGTGAACATATCCACTGGGATGCGTCTCAAGAGTCGAAGATATATCATCTAAAGACTCCTTACTCAAGCCATTCCTAATGAATTTAATTTTATCTTCGCGATTAACAGACACCATTCCTAAAGAACGACAACGAGTATTGCAATTCCAACGTGCACATTTGTAACAAACACCCATTTGCTTAGCTCTTCGTTTCTTTGCATAGGTGCTTCTTCCAAAACCAGGCAGATGTGAAATAAAAGAATCAGAGGATTCACCTGCCAATCGGACTCGTGCTCAATTACCCAACGATGTCATTGGGCACACCATGTATTGTCAGTAGTCTCATCCGTTCCAAGCGAGCTTTGTAGACTTTCATCAGAGATTTTTGAGGGAGAGAAGGAAATTGTTTGTGAAGATTTGCAAGAGCTTCTTCCATCTTGAAATGGCTAAATCTGCAAAAACTAAACACCAAAAATCAAATCAACCAATCACAATATATACAAAAATTGCATGGGTTGCCTCCCTGCGAGCGCTAAGTTTAATTGTCGTCAGCTAGACGTGACTTTTCGAACGTTTATGCTGATCTGAAAGTGTGACACTTTCTTTTTGTCGCTCAAATGATTCTCCCCAGTAGTGCTTGACACGCTGACTGTTAACTTTGAATGTGTTGTTGGTATTAGGATCCAGTAACCAACAGCTCCATATGGTAAATCTGAGTGATTACAAATGGTCCGGACCATCTAGATTTTAACTTTCCAGGGAAAAGTTTTAACCTCGAGTTGTACAATAACACCTGTTGCCTTGGTTCCAACTGTTTGTGCACTATTTTTCGGTCATGCCATTTTTTGGTCTTTTCTTTGTATAATTTGGCATTCTCATAGACTGTAGGCGAAATTCCTCCAATTCATTGAGTTGGTGAAGTCTTTTCTCTCCTGCAGCTTGTGAATCAAGATTCAATTTCTTCAGTGCCCAGTACGCCTTGTGTTCAAGTTCAACTGGCAGATGGCATGTTTTCCCAAACACCAATCGATATGGGGACATACCAATGAGTGTCTTGTAAGCTGTTCTGTAGGCCCATAATGCATCATCCAGTTTTGTAGACCAGTCCCTCCTTGTTGATCCAACGGTTCTTTCTAGGATTCTTTTGATCTCCCTGTTTGAAACTTCAACCTGTCCTTGGATGGTAAGCTGTGGAAACTTTGTGAGTAACTCCATATTTGGATAGAAGTGCATCAAAATATCTGTTGCAGAAATGTGAGCCACCATCGCTGATAATTGCCGAGGTGTTCCAAACCGAGTGAAATGTTCTTTTTCAGGAATTTGATCACCACTTTGGAATCATTGGATGGCAGTGCAATTGCTTCAACCCATTGGAGACGTAGTCTACAGCAACCAGAATGTACATGTTTCCAAATGATGGAACAAATGGTCCCATGAAATCAATACCCCAACATCGAATATCTCCACTTCCAGAATGTTTTGTAATGGTCCTTCGTTTCTTCTCAAAATATTCCCTGTTCTCTGACACCTGTCACATTGAAAAGCAAAAGATAAGCATCTTTAAAAGTGTGGGCCAGAATAAACCTGATTGAAGGACTTTAGCTGCAGTTTTGTTTCCACTGAAGTGTCCCCGCCATATGGTGATGAATGACAGTGTTGCAAAACACTGTTGACTTCCTCCTGTGGAACACACCGTCTCAGTAATTGATCAGCACAACGTTTAAACAGGTACGGTTCATCCCAGACATAGTGCTTGACTTCTTTGAAAAACTTCTTCCGTTGTTGAGTTTGTCCATTCCAACGGCCATTTTCCTGATACAATATAATTAACATAGTCAGCATACCAAGGGACTTCCTGTTGTTTTATGGAAAATAATTGTTCATCTGGAAAAGTTTCTTTGATTATTAGTTCTTTATCAGCTGTTTTTCCATTCTCGAGCCTCGATAAGTGATCTGCCACCTGGTTTTCTGTTCCTTTCCTGTCTCGAATCTCCACGTCAATTCCTGCAAAAGAAGTATCCAACGGATCAATCTAGGTTTGGCATCTTTCTTTTTGTATCAGATATTTGATTGCTGAATGATCTGTGTAGACCACCACTTTGGGGCCCAGCAGATAAGAGCGAATTTGTCAAAAGCGTACACAACTGCTAGCAACTCCTTTTCAGTGGTTGTGTAGTTGAGTTGAGCTTCATTCAGAGTTCTGCTGGAGTAGTAAATGGTGTGGAAAATATTTGCTTTGCGTTGTCCCAAAACTGCACCTACAGCAAAATCACTAGCATCACACATTACTTCAAATGGAAGGGTCCAATCTGGTGCTACAATGATGGGGGCAGAAACCAGCTTCTGTTTTAAGATCTCAAAGCTTCCTGGCATTCTTTGGTGAAGTTAAAAGGCACATCCTTTTCCAAAAGATTGCAAAGAGGTTTGGCAATCTTGGAAAAGTCTTTGATGAATCTCCTGTAAAAACCTGCATGTCCAAGAAAAACTCCGAATCCCTTTTACAGTTGTTGGTGGAGGTAGTTTCTCAATTGTCTCGATTTTTGCTTTGTCTACCTCGATTCCCTTTTGTGAAATACGGTGTCCAAGAACAATGCCTTCCTGTACCATGAAATGGCATTTCTCCCAATTGAGTACCAGGTTTGTATCTTCGCACCTTTGTAATACCTGTTCCAAATTTAACAAACAATGATCAAAGAATCTCCAAACACAGAAAAATCATCCATAAAACTTCCATACTCTGCTCCAGCATGTCTGAGAAAATGGCCATCATGCAACGCTGAAAAGTGGCAGGGGCATTACATAATCCAAATGGCATCCTGCGGAAAGCAAAAGTACCATAGGGACATGTAAAGTAGTTTTCTCCTGGTCTTCTGGTGCGATGGCAATCTGATTGTAACCTGAATATCCATCAAGAAAATAATAAAACTCATGTCCTGCCGGTCTGTCTAACATCTGGTCAATGAATGGCAATGGAAAATGGTCCTTTCTCGTGGCTTTGTTCAGCTTCCTGTAATCCATACATACTCTCCATCCAGTCACCGTTCTTGTTGGAATCAACTCGTTCTTTTCATTGGTGACAACAGTAATTCCTCCTTTCTTTGGTACACACTGCATAGGACTTACCCAAGTGCTGTCTGAGATGGGGTAAATGATACCAGCATCCAACCATTTGATGATCTCTTTCTTCACCACTTCCTTCATGATAGGATTGAGTCTCCGTTGATGCTCCACTGTTGGTTTGTATTCATCATTCATCAGGATCTTATGCATGCAAAATGATGGACTAATGCCTCGAATGTCTGCTATAGTCCAGCCAATGGCTCTTTTGTGTTCTCGTAACACTCTTAGTAGCTTTTCTTCCTGTTCCAATGTTAGTGAAGAAGAAATAATAACAGGTAATTCAGAAGAGTTTCCAAGAAATGCATACCTGAGATGGCTCGGAAGTAACTTTAGTTCCAGCTGCGGTGGTTCTTCAATCGAAGGCTTGATTCGATCTTTCTTTGGCAATTCCAAGCTTTCAACTGGTGTGTAACTTTGAATTGAATCGGAATGGTTGTCAAGGTAATTGATACATTCCAAGATTTCAGCATCTAGTTCATTGTCAGTCATGTTGGTGATGCAAGCTTCAAGTGTATCTGTGTATTTGACTCAGTATTCTGAACAATTTTATCAACAACATCAATTCTGAAGCATTCTTCTTCTTCCTTTTCATCGCTTGGAAATTCATGGCTTGGAAAACATTAAAGGTCACTTCTTGGTCCTGCACTTTCATTGTTAGTTCTCCTTTTTGGCACATCAATCACAGTTTTACCTGTAGCCAAAAATGGTCTCCCAAGAATGATAGGTACTTCTTTGTCTTCTTCCATGTCAAGGATGATGAAATCTGCTGGAAGGATGAGTTTGTCAACTTTAACCTAGCACATTTTCCACGACTCCTCTCGGAAATGCGAGTGTTTCGATCAACAAGTTGCAAAGATACTGAGGTAGGCATTGCTTCTCTTCTCCAATTTGCAGTTTCCTGTAAATAGAAAAGGGCATTAAATTAACACTGGCACCTAAATCACATAAAGCTTTACCGATGTATTGTTCTCCAATGGTGCAAGGAACTGTGAAACTGCCAGGATCTTTCAACTTCGGTGGAAGTTTCCTCTGAATGATGCGCTGCATTCTTCTGTCAAAGCTACTGTTTCGTAGTCTCCCAATCTCCGTTTTCGTGAAAGAATGTCTTTCATGAATTTGACATAACTGGGCATTTGTTCCAAGGCTTCTGCAAATGGTATGTTAGATGTGCAGCTTTTTGAAAATCTCCAAGAACGAGCAAACTGTTTGTCCATTTTGCTTTTCTGAAGACGCTGAGGAAAGGTGGTGGTAGTGATCTGTTCTGGTTCTTTTTCCTTTGTTTTTCTTTTTCCTTTGCTTTTCTTTTTCCTCATCTGTATCTCGGTTTCTTTTGGAACTTCTTCTTGAGATATCTGGACTCCAACATCTTTGTTGATCTCAGTACCGCTCTTTAAGGTAATGGCTTGACATTGCTCCTTCCCTCGGTTCCTTGGATTTGTTTCTGTGTTGCTGGGAAGATTGCCTGGTGGTCTGTAACTCTGAGCATTGGCCAGTTGTCCGATTTGATTCTCCAGTGCTTTGATGGAAGCTGATTGGCTCTGAATCATGGCTTCATATCTTTTTAATTGAGCTAGCATCTCTGCCAATACTGGTTCATTTGTCTGCTCCTGGCCTTTATTCTGTTGCTGGAATCCAGGTGGTGGATAGTTCTTTTGCCCTGAATTGTTGCTCCATGAAAAATTAGGATGATTCTCCACCCTGGGTTGTAGGTGTTGGAATATGGATTGTTCCCCTGTCTGTTGAAATTGTTGACATAATTCACCGTCTCTTCAAATTGGTTTGGTTCTGGTGCTCCTCCATATGGTGAACTTGTGGATCCAGTGGTGCTTTGAGTGTTGAGAGTCTCCATAAATTTGCATATCTGATCTAGCTTGGTGTTGACTGCTGTATTAGCTCCAACTTCATATATTCCTGCAATTCTTTGAATCAGATTTCTTTCTGTTGGCCACAATGAGTTGTTGTTTGCCATTTCTTCAATTAGGTCCCAGGCTTGATCTTCTCCTTTTGCCATTAAAGCTTCTCCAGCAGCATCAATTGTAGAGTTCTCTGTATCAGTCCAGAAAGTCCATTATAGAAAGTTTGGACTTGAAGCCATTTTGGAATCTCATGGGAGAGCATTTCCGGAGTAAATCTTTGTATCTCTCCCAAGCTTCATACAGAGATTCTGAATCTTGCTGCACAAAGGATGTGATGTCATTCCTCAACTTTGCAGTTCTGGCTGGTGGAAAGTATTTTGCAAGGAATTTTGTGGCTAGAGCGTTCCAAGTTGTGATAGAACCTGCTGGTAATGATGTAGCCATGCTTTTGCTCTGTCTTTCAAGGAATATGGAAAAAACCCTCAGTCTCATTGCTTCTTCTGATGCTCGGTTGTAATTGAAAGTGCCGCAGACTTCCAGGAAGTTGCTAATGTGAGCATTAGGATCTTCAGTTGTATTTCCTCCAAACTGAACTGTTTCTGAATCATCTGAATGCAAGTTTTGATGTCACCACCCGCATTTGCTGGTAAAGGAGGAAGAACAATACAGAAATGAGGCCATCTACCACCGGAATGGTTCTGTCTCGAATGGGAATTGGTGGTGCAACCTCCAAAGGTTCAGGTTCCATGTTGACTAAGGCTTCTTGGCCTTCTCGCCTTTCCCTTCTCAACTGTCTGATAGTTCTTTCAATTTCTGGGTCAAGCGGTCGGATTTCAAAGCTTCTGGTTCGTCTCATGAAGTGTTCTGAGAATCTGAAACACAATAAAACAAAAATAATAAGTAAAAAGAAATTAGATACAAGTAACAAATCTAACCTGTAAACTAATAGTAAAAGATAACTAAGTCCCCGGCAACGGCGCCAAAAACTTGACCGGCGTAAACACACACGTATAACGCAAGCGCACGTATCGTTCAAGTAGTATAAAAAGTATCGATCCCACGAGGACTTAAAATCTTATCTATTAATTTTTATGAGGTCAAATGATTACTAAAATCTGACAGGTTGTTTGATTGATTTGAAATGGCGACGATTCTAAATTTAAAGCAAATAACTAAAATTGGTTGAAAAGATATTTTGAGAAAATTCAATATTAAAACTATCTAGGGTTGTGATTTATTCCAATATTATTTAAAGATGAAGTTGTTATCTTATAATTGGGTAAAATATTGATTTATTAACCTGGAACACTAAATTATGTAAAAGCCTCTTCCGATGGTCATTACAAATATCCAATTTAACTTAATTAAACCATATGTCTATGTTAATCAAATTAACTGGATCATTAAATTAAGTTCCAATTATGGCTACTCCCAGCCAACATATAACCCCGCCCAAAGGTATATTCCTATCCTGTAAGGAAATCTATTAAAGGATTATCTATCCTCAAGGAAGATCGTGGGTTATTGAGTCTGAGGTTTTAAACCTAAAATCCCTATGTCTAGTTCATTTTAAGTTTACCTTATCAATTTTATTAGTGGCCAGTTAATAAAAAGCATTAAGATTAAGACTCAATAAATAAATCTTTATATTACCCAAATTATAATTTAACCCTTATAAACCGGTGATATTAGATTTCATCACAACCCTAGATTACTAACTTAGTTATGACACATAGCTAGGGCTTGTAAAAACTTAAAAGACATAAAATGAAAATGCTGAAAAGTAATTGCGAAAGTAAAATGCTGAAAAGAAAATTACAAATGAAATAAAATGCTAAGGCAAAAGGAATTACTTTTACTACTACTAATTTAGATATCTCCCATAAATAATATATAAACTTTGTGATAATATTTTACCAACCGACCAATCTGGCGGTATCCTGATTAAAGTCAATTAAGTCCAACCAACCATATAGGTGGTAATATTTGTCCATAATCCAGCCATAAAGGCGGTACCAAAATAAATTTACCAACCGACCAATATAGCGGTTTTCCTTGATTAATCAGGTTCAAACCAACAAAGAAAATATTTACCAACCGACCAATATATACGGTATTCCTTGATTAGTCAGGTTTAAAACCAGATTAAAATAAATAAATTACCAACCGACCATATAGCGGTATTCCTTTATTAATCAGAATTTTAAATAGTAAATATATTATTTTTAAGGGAGATTAATCTAAATAGCAATAGTAAAATAATTACCTTTCACCCTAGCATAGTGAAGTTACCTCCGCATAGTGATAGTAAAAACTGTAAAATAAGAAAGTAGATTACTATTATTACAAAAAGTAATTAAAATTATTACAAAAGTAAAAAGTAAAAAATAAAAATGAAAATTCTAGAGAGAGAAACTCCCTAATTACATAGAAGGAGTGAGAGAAAGGTAACTAAAAACTGAAATTCGGCCTCTATTTATAGTAAAATAAATTCACTGTTTGGTCACTGTTCTCGCGTCGCGACGCTAAGGAGTTGCGCGTCGCGACGCTCATTTGTCGACGTGGCACAATGAGACGGCGACACGTGCAAGGCGGCTGACTGTACAACTGACACGTGTCAAGGCGGCTAATTCTCAATTATTGTGATGACGTCATGCTGACGCGGAGGCGACGTGGCGATGACGTGGCGCTGACGTGGCGTGGCGGCTGACTGTACAACTGTCGGCACAATGGGATGGCGACACGTGGCGACACGTGTCAAATTCTGATTGGCTGAGGCTGACGTGGCATGTTGACTCGGTTGACTTGCTGACGTGTCTGATGACGTGGCATGACACGTGGCAATGTTGACTCTTTGACCGATGACATGGCTGATGACGAGGCGACACGTGTCATGTCAGAGTGTCGGCAGCATATGATGTTGACACGGTTGTCACGGCGTATTTAGCAGATCGGATGTGATGGTGACACGTGGCACGGCGCATTTTAGCAAAGTCAACCAAACTTTTCAAATTGTTGACCCGTTGACCATGGCGCATTTTAGCAGAACCGGCACACCGCTGGGCGTCGCGGCGCGCAGTGCTCCAGCGTCGCGACGCAGAAGACCAAAATAACCCTGTTGACGCATTTTTGTCCGGTTTTGCCCCAAATTGCCTCCAGTGCTGTCCAAACTTTATTTATCTGCAAAATAACAATAAAACACATCAAAACGTTCATAAAACTCAAGAAACTATACAAAATATTAAGTTAAATGAGTGGGAAATAGTGATATAAATACCACTCATCAACCTCAAGCTCCCCGGGGCCAGACTTCTATACCACATAGGATGGCGTCCCACCTAAAGTTAAGGGAAATACTTTGCATATGGCGTTGCCCGTTACTCCATGTCTTACTTCCATCAGGAGACAAGTTTTTGATGTGGGCTTTTGGGTCGGAGTGGCCTTTGTATGGTGCCATGGTCGGCATGTTAAAATCGCTTCGGGAACTGTGCTGACCTTATCTCTCTTCCGTAAGGGGAGACCCCTCTTCCTCGCCTCGGGTGTCTCCCGCGCCGGTCTTGAGGCCTTCTCCCCATCTGGTCATCTCTTTTCTTAACCAAGACTTTATTTTTCACGGGTTGTGCCCCCGTGTCGCCTTCTGTGTCCTTCTGTTCGCCTGTCGTTCCGGGCGTGGCGTTCTTTAAGCCCGGGGGTCTCTGTACGTCTTCGTTGTACTTTCTATCCTATCCTCTCTCAGAGTTGTAAAAACTGTCGGAGGAGGGGTCGGGTGATTGTTCCTCCTCTTCTTCTTCCCATGGTCTTCTGATCGTGGCTCTCTTCCTACCACACTCAGATCTTATCCCATAGGGGCCTCTCTTTCTGGGTCCCTCGTCTTCGCTTACATCTACTACTCTTCTTTTCCCTCTTTCCCTCTCTTTCCTCCTCTGGCCGGTCCCGTTTCAGTTTCTCGTTGTTTGCTCCTTCCATTCTTTCTAGTCGATCCATCATAGACCTCACGCTATCTTCCATTTTTTTCATCCAGTCCACTTGCCGGACCTCCTGGTTGGTGATTTCCGTCCTCCGCCATTTGTCTTATCACGTGAACTGCTTTTTGTGAAGTTCCCCACAGACGGCGCCACTGTTGACGGTTGATTTTGGTCTCAGGGTAATACAGGAATATCACCTCCGAGGGAATCCTCCTTCCAACTGTGATTTGTTTGGTTATGCGGGACCAAAACAAACTTCGCGGAAAGCAAGAAAAATCCGCCAATCAGCCAGGTGATTTTA
>SKCR01048346.1:0-40624 GCA_019454045.1 Zanthoxylum bungeanum | reverse complement strand
AATAAACTAATCGAATACGAATCCTGATATTATGATTCGTTTAATAAATGAATCGAATACGAATTCTTCACATTTCAATTCGATTCGTATAGGATTCGATACAAATTCGATTCGTTGATTCTTTTTGCCACCTCAAGTTATTTTCTAGTTAATTTGTTGTAACGAATTCTGAGTTTCTAGATTAATCCTTCAGATTAGTATAAATAGCAACCTTGATGTATAACTTGATCAAGGGAATCTTCATTGTCTCTTAAAGTTTAACAAACTTTCTCAGCTTCCAAACACTTTACAAAATCAAATCTAAGAATCTTGACATGCAGCATTGAGTATATTTTAATTTATTGATTAAGACTTCATTTCCTTGTTAATTTCTATAGCACCATTGATACATAGCAAAAACTTAGGCTCGTAGGTTTGTATTTTGGCCATGCATTAACACCCAAAAGCTTCCTTGCTTTATTATATCACCATCAATAAGGCAATATTGATGGCCCAAAAGCTTCCTTGCTTCATTTCCATGTATTTTGGAATCGTTGGTCTTCAGGAGACGTGACTTGGTGGTATATGATTCAGGATCTCACATTGAGATCATGAGTTCGAATCCAGGGAGTGCGTTATTTGTAAGAATTTGGGACAGCCAAAAGTTTTACCTGCTCGTCTTAAATCCGGAAATGATGATTTGACGGTATAATTTCCAACGATTCCAAAAAAAAAAAAAATCAATAAGGCAATATCAAGCTTCACTATCCCTCTTGTTTACCAAAGCTTCAATTGTAAGGCAATTAATTTGGTCTTACTTTCACATACAAAATCCATCAAAAAGTACCAGGGCTATGAACTATTTGAGCAATGATCATACACATATATAGTTTGAGACATCAAATAACACTCAAAGAAATGCGAAAAAAAAAAAAAAGATAAAAAAGATCTTACCTTTTTTGTTTTCTCTTGGAGTTTCATTTTCATTATTACAACAACTTTATACTTTAATAAATTTACCCATCTTCAATAAAAACACTTACAAGTCTCCTACATTAATCATAAGTCATAATATATTTTTTTTTTTCCTTTTTCTCTTTCGGCTACCACTACTCTATGTACTATAGGAACCCTTTTAGAATCCTCCACTAATTTTTGCAAGTCATTTCTGAAAAAGACCCTTTGGATAATCTTTGCTCTCACATATTATCATTCTTTAATTCTTATCATGAGCATTGAGCTGCTTCAATTCACAATAACTTCCCTTTGAGTCATAATTGCTTTTTTTATTTTGATTATTCCTCCTTCAAATGCTACAAGATTTTTGTGTTCAAAGGCCTAAGAATATGTAATAGAGGAGAGTAACAGGCAAAGAAACCAACATGCCAAATATAACCCTGCCAAGGTTGAAGGGAAAAAATTGTTTTAATAATTTGAATGCAAATGCCCCAAACATCAAGAAATTTTGATATGTGAATGATTATAACTTTAGAAGTAAAGCAATAAGGAAAAATGAGTTTTTTTTTTTTTTTTTCTTTCCCTTTAAATCAGTCTGAGAAAATCATAATTATGTCCAATTAGTTGTGCCTCCACATTACCTAAGTCTATAATTGATTTCCTTTCATTAAGGCTCCAGGCTTTTATATATGCTTTGCTAAAGTTATCAGAAAAAAAAAACACATTTATTTTTTTTTATTTAACGCAAAGTAACTTATTTTTAGTTTTATATTATGACTTACCCAGTACTCAAAATGTCAGGATGCAGCCCATATTCCCTAGCGAATACAAATGGCACAATCCCTTGAGGAAGAGCTGCCTGAAGTTATATCAATTCAGTAATAACAATTATTAAAATTAAAAACATCATAACATACAAATATACAATAATGACTATTTATATATTTGTGAGACTCTTAATCATTACATAATAATATTATAATATAAAAAATTTGGAACGTTACTATTACTTATTTATCAGCTATAATAAAATAATAATAATAATAATAATAATAGGGTGGCCCGCCTTAGTATAAAGCTGGCCCCTGAGTAATATTCTCCATAAGTACAAGAAATTAGTATACCTGAACAATGGCAGCATGCAATTTAACACTTTTTAATCCAACGGCAACGGACGCCACGGACATTATTATCGGTCCGCAAATGAACCGGGTCGCCATCGCTATCGTCGCCCTTTTAGCCCCACAAGCAATAATCCGCGGCTGAAGCGCCATGAACAATCCTGTCATAATAATAAAGTTTGCTGAATTTCCAAGTACAATATACATTATACGTGTGTGTTTTGATACTAATATTAACATAATAATTATTACGTAGATAGACATTTTTTCCCTACTGTTTTTAACTTTTACGAGTTTTTTTTTTTTCGGAAACGTTAGAAACCCAAATTCTAAATTATCTGATTCGTGTTTAAATGGAGTATGTTAAAATCCCGACTGTCACAAATTCTTATAAAAAAATAATACACCATTGAACTCGAACGCATGACCTGACAATCAAGTCCTAAATCATTTACCACCAAGTCACACTTTTACGAGTTAACTCTCTGTAATTTTCGTAAATACCATGTTGTCTTCTTGATGTCAAGCCTTTGACAGAAAATTTTGATTATTTTGCATTTGAAATGAGTTTTTCAGTGAAAATTTTGACGTTGAATAATTGGAGAAAAATATGAAAACCATAGAGGAAAATCGTTATTCTTCCTATTTATTAATGCAATCAAATCATGCATGGGACCAATAAAATTACCTAAACTGAACATTGCCATTCCAAGTCCTGCATCTGAAATAATTTTGATAGAGTATTTCACCAAGGATGGCATCCCCACATTCCATCTGCATGATCCAAAATATTTTAATTGATATAAAAGTATTTTAAAATAAAAGCGCTTTCTAAAAATATTGGTATATATATATATATTACCAAAACTAAGAGTGGCTTATAAAAATATTATAATTTACTCACTTGAATGAGATTAGAGACCATAGAAGCCCTAATACACTTGAGTATGTGTTTGGATTGCGAGAAAGTTTCCTTCCAACAACAGTAAATATGAGTCTAAACATAACTAATGCATGTGGCATTTTTTGATTGGTTGTTGATTCCTTTGAGTCTGCTTCATCTGGCATTGGAATCTTTAAACTGTCTCTGAAGCTTATTTCTTTCTCTGAGAATTATTAATAACTCAATTATGCAAATAATAATACACAAATTAATCATAAACATTTATACAAGTAAAAGAATATAATTAGATTATCAAATCCCAACAAGTAAAAATAAATAAATAATAAATTAAAGTCAAACTTGGTAGGTCACTTGTGTTATAAAAGGTCAACCTTTAATTAAAGAATCCAAAGCAATGATAATGCGAATATAATGGCCGACCGAGATTTGGTATATTTACTATTAATTACTTTATGAGATTCTTTACTAAGTGTGCAAATTATGGAATCATTACACTCGTGCTCTAAGCTAATGATGTTATCTATAATATAATGGCATGGCATTGGAGAAAAGCTAACACCAAAAATTAAGATTTTTTTGACGCTATATTATTTTCATTTTTCTTTCTCTTTGTATGGGATTATGGGCTACCTCTCTTTTAATTAGATGGTGGAAGAAACTTAGAGCTAAAGTGAGAAAAAGAAGGAACTTTTTGTCAATAATTATATAGGTACAATATGTCTCCTCTCTTGTCCAGTTATATATAACAAAAGAGGGCACATTTATAATAGTGTGGTATCGATACCAGCATATTTAAGTTGAAACAATGATTATCGAACTTGAAACGAGAGTCTTTTTTTTAAAAAATTTCTAATATTAAATATGAAACATTTCAACTTCATCTATCAATTTCAAATTCAATGATAAAAAATTTCAAATTTAATGGTTCGAGATTCATTAGCAAAACGAAGACAATGCGAATCTTACCAGTATTTGGTGTAGAAATGATAATTTTGGATCAAGCATTCTTGAGGTTGATGACTTATTTGGCAATGTTTCTTAAAACAGAAAATACATTTATATGAATACAAAAATAAGTGAAAAACTCATTAGTATATTAAATTTTATAATACATTTCGAAAATTTGGAATAATTAATATTATCTCAAATTCGAGAATAAGAATAAAAGGGCAAAAAACAACAAGACAAAAACAAAAAATGCACAGAAAGGATGTTTTGTCCCCCACACTCCAAAGTTTATACAATTCTATTTAAACACAATCAATTTCAACTATTTCAATTTTATTATCGGTAGTTAATTCAGTTATTAGAATTTCCCTCCAACAAAATCTCGTGAACGTGTCAGCTTCAGACAATAACATTTATTGCTCTCCCTAGACAATCCGTGCATCCAAAACTGACAAACCTGATCATTTACTTGTCAAAATCGCAAATTTTCTTTGGATAATAACATTTAGGTCCCCATCATTTAAATATTTTCCAAGTAACGACATAAATTTTCTTCCAATGCGCACGATCAAATTAATATAGACTAGCCATTAGTCAATATAATTAAGGAAAAAAAGTAAGAGATAGCAATCGGTCGGGTTAAGATTAGCTAATTATAAAAACAAAAACATTTCTAAAATTTTGGATAGAATAGTTTGAAATATCAAAAATTTTAGGAAAAAATTTGAGATTCGGAAAAAAAAAAAAAAAATCTTCTCGAATCATAATCTGTTTTTTATTTGACATGAAAAATTATATTGAATTTCATTACTAATAATAAGGGATTTTGAATAGAAATTCATGATTTTCTATTTAAAAAAAAAAAATTATTTGAGAAAATTTAGAATAATAGGGATCACTATGTTATGTTTGCGTTTATAGTGAAATTGGTAACAGTACTTACCAGGTACGTCTTTGCAAGCTTGTCCATCTCCTTGACACTTCCCAGGAGAATCCCACACCGTTTTCCCACCAGAAGCCACCGGAGACGGCTGCCGAAAAACTTTCCCGGTGACTGGAGACCTTGCCCACGTAGGCGTAGTGGGTGTCATAACAGTAACCGCATCCATTTCATTAAAATTCGAGGCACGTGGCGTGGGCTGCAGCGAGTACGCATCCGAGGAAGCATAATTCGACAACCTGGGACTCGTCGCCGAACCCCAGAACACGATCTCATTATTCGAGTTGTAATGATAATCATGTAACGGAGCCGGAGTGTTAATTGAGAATATCTCAGCATTGGTAAGATTCGAAGCCCTCGGAGTCAAGCATAAGGAGGATGATAAAGCTGAATCAGGAGCAGACGACGTGGACCGTCTGATCCTCACGCGGATTCTCCCGTTTCCGTCCGTTTCTGATTCCGTCCTAAGCGGGTCCCGCCCGTCCAGTGATATCACGTCGTTGTCCAGCTCGAACTTCGCTATGGAGGCAGCCGCTTCACCGGGGAATTGTGTTTGGATTAAGACTGTGGCCGCTCTATATTCAAAAAGAAACAACAAAAGCGTGTACCTGCACAAATGTTGGCGTCAAAACTCGTTCATGTCTTTAATTTGACCGACCGCACCACCAGAAGTGTGCTGCCCAATTATTATTATTATTTTTTAAATAATAAAAATTTGTAGCACATTAATATTATTTGAAAGAATAAATTGAAGTCAGGTTCCGGCTAACTCACCAGATGATGCATTGAAGGACTACGAGTTGCACCATGAGAGACTGAGTGAACTCTCCGTACATGGCATTGAGCAAAGGGATACCCATAACGAGAGTGTTGGGCAAAGCGGCGGCGGAGAAAAGAGTGATGAGCCAATCCAAGCCGCCATTTTTGAAGAAGATAGCCCAAACGGAGAGCAAAACAAGGACCAAAACTTTAGACAAAGTATCAGCCAAGATGAACTTTGTGTCCATTTGATAAGGATTGTTTTGAGCTATAAAGTGGAATGACAAAACGGGAACGGCGAAAACGGCGACGAATCGGTTGATTCCGGAGCATTGCTGAGGGGTGAAGATTCTCCACCATTTTACGGAGGCATATGCAATAAGCATTGCGAAGTATAGAGGAACCATTGCGCACATAACTTCGTAAAATTCATTTGCTGTTATCATTTTTTTTTTTGGTTTTTTAAATTTCTTTGATGTGTTGTTTGGTTGAGCTATTGAGTTTAGTGTGATTTGTGCATGGGGTTGTGCGTTTATATAGGAGATTCGTTGACGATTTTGACCCTGTGATGACTTTTTATTTACCTTTTTAATAGTCCCGTAGTTAGCGGGAATATCGGTTGGTAAGCTTAATTTCGGTTCATCACTACCACGACCACAATTTTATGAGTAATTATTTAATATCATTATTATAAGAGTCATATGATATCATAAATTAATAAATATATAATATATATTATATTAAATATAATTATAATTTATTTAGTTATTTTTACTATATTAACACTCATGATAATTTATTATATAATTTTTTTCACTATATTAACATACAAGCACTTTAGATAACATTTATTATAATTATAAATATAATATTAACATAATGTGACATGTTATTAGATAGGGGAAGTGATAATATACTAATGTCGACCTAAGGCTTTCTCTTAATAATAAACTTTATTGTGATTAGGAAATAATACATTGATATAAAAAGTCTCAAAGAGGCATGACTTGATTGTGTAAGGCTTAGAATTTCACCTTGAAATTATGGGTTCGAATCCAGAGAGTACGTTTTATTGTAAGATCCTGAGACAGCCAAGTGTTTGACATACTCCGCTTAAACCCAGAATGAGTGGTTTGGCTGCGGAGTTTCCAACGATTCCAAAATTAAATAATGATATAAAAAGTATTGATTAGTTTTTCAAAATTTTCAATATAATATCAAGAATATTGAGAAATAATAAATGAGTATAATTGAGGGATAACAATAATAAAATAATTTTTTTTATATATAAAAATACTATAATCAAATATAATATTTTAATATTTCTTATATTTATTTGTTTTTTCTTAATTTTTAAAATAATGAAATAATAAAACCCATTGTGCAGAATCAAGTTTGAAATTGTCAACGTGAGCTACAATAATGAAAAGCACTCATGGGATTTGAGCACTCTTTGATGATGATAATGTATATAAGTTTAGTTGAGTATTATTGTGCTTTGTGCCACTAATAATGAGGTTATTAAGCAAATGACAATTTTCATGTAGCCGATGGATCAATTGGGACCGAACGATCAACCAACAAAGCTGCTTTTGGGGAAATCTGATCACTATACGATATTCCTCACATGAGATATAAGAATAAGATACGGTACCCCACACACAAAAATAAAAACCTTATTTTATAATACAGTCAAAAAAAAATCTTAGAAATATTCTTATTTTATTTATGTTTTTATATATTTATTTTTGTGATAAAATAATTAATATTTTTGTATCATCATTAATTCATTAAAGTAATGTAGATTATAAAAACAAATAATTATAAAATCTAATCTACATATAGAAATGTATTTTATTTAATTATCTTAATAAATTTTTTATAATTATACTTTAGTAAATTATATTTCAAGTACTTACATATTTAATTTTATACTAAATAATATAATGTATGCAAGATCAATAAATTTGAGGGGTGGTGGGTATTAAAAATATTAAGGGAGAATGTGTGACTCCGAAAAGAATCTAAAATTTTTTTAATAGTAAATAATATTACATTGAAGTTTCAATTTGTCAATGTGAGAAGCAATAATGAAAAACACTTAGGAATTTGTGCACTCTTTGATGATAGTATATATGATATAAGTTGAATATTGTGCTTTGTGCCACTAATAATTAGGCTATTAAGCTAATGACATTTTTCGTTTAATCGATGGATCTATCTGGAACGCACGATTAACTAACGGAGCCATGATATCAAGCATGATATATTTGAAACAGCTTTGTTGAGAACTAATCATTCTGCCTTTGGGAAACATTCGGATACATAATTAAGGATTAGGAACAAAATCATTTTCATTAACCATAGTGGATTCTCCAATGAGAAAATAATTAATATGTACTATTTATCTATTACCTATAGCATGTGGAGCGGATGATGTAATAAAATAAATAGGAAATAGGGTTAGTTTTGAAGACAGTCTAGATAAGTGATTAGATGGAGTCCCGAATTTTGACATAAAATTAATGTCTTTAAGTCTAACATCAAGTTTGTCTATAGGTTTAACTCAAGTATGAAGTTTAAAAAAAAAAAAAAAAAAAAAAAAAAACACAAGGCTATGTAACTATTTTGATTCTAACTATAAATGACATGTGGTTCTTTTTTCAATCTCTCTAAATTTGACTAGTATTTTTTTTTTTATAATTGTTATCTTTTATTCGTAACTGATCGACAATAGATACCGATCTTTAAGAATTCGCTTAAGGCTTTTAAGATTCAGGGTCGTCCCTAAAAAAACTGAGTTAATTGATTAAATACTCGTGAGCAACAATGCTCCAAATTTATATTTAAGTTAACACACTAGGCATTGACTTAATTGACTTATTTTAATTATGACATCGGTTAGTACTCAAGCTTCTAATTAAGTGAATAACATTGATATCATATCTATCAATATTAATTATACATCAACTAACAATTAACATTAATATCATATCTATCAATATTAATTACATATCAACTAACAACTAACATTAAAATCATATCTATCAATATCCCCTCTCAAACTTAAGATGGTAGTGAAGAAACCAGATTGAGTTTGGAAACGAGGGTTGTGTAACGCCTATGAAGAAAAGACTTGGTGAAGATATCAGCTATTTGATCATCAGAACGTAGATACACCAATCGAAGAAATGACAATCAATCTCAATGTGTTTGGTACCCTATTTGAATAGCTCTTTGATTGTCACAGTAAAGAGTAGTAAGGGGTGGTTGAGGCACTCCCATATCTTGGAGGAGCAAATGTAGTCATAGAAGTTCGACAGTAGTCACAACAAGAGCTTGATATTCAACCTCAGTACTAGAACGAGCAATTAGTGTTTGTTTCTTACTACGCCAAGAAATAAACGAGTCATCCAGAAAAACACAATAACCAGTAGTGGATCGACGATCAGTAAGGTCACCTGCCCAATCTGCATCAGAGTAAGCTCGAAGAACAAGTGAAGAATTAACAGAGAAATGGAGACCACAAAAGAGAGTGCCTTTAACATAGCAAATGATGCGCAACACAAAAGCATAATGAAGAGATCAATGAGAAGCCATTAACTGACTTACAATATGAACAACATAAGCAATGTCTGGTCGAGTGACAGTGAGATAAATGAGACTACCAACTAATTACCCGTAGAGAGTATGATCATCAAAATGAGTGCCATCCATAGTGTAAGTTTAGTATTATACTCGACATGGGTTGAAACTATCTTGCTATCTGTAAGGTCGGCTCGAGAAATAAGATTAGAAGCATACTTAGCTTGAGAAAGATGATAGCCATCATCAGAGGAAGTATCATCAAGGCCCAAGAAGTAACTCAGATAATTAAGATCTTTCATTTCAAATTGTTGACTAAGAGACTGTTTAAGATCCATAATTTTCGACCTTTGAGAAAACTATGCATTCCTTGAACCCAGATACAGTAGTTCAGACCTTGGAGGATGATATGAATGAGATGCATAACATCATATTTGTCCATTGGAAAATTAATGGATGTGCATCGGACGATGAGGATGATTTTGTTGGCGTGAGTGGTGGCCGGAGCAGCTGAAAGAGGTGGGGGCGGGAGGTGGTTGTGGTGGCTAGGGTTTGTGGGTGAGAACTAGGTTTTGGAAATTGAAATTGGGTGTTTGGACACAAGAATAAGGGTGTCCATAAGGGAGATAAGACATGTTTAGAGACAAAATGCAAAACAATATCTAGAGATTGGAACTCAGACGTCTGATACCATGCTACAAATAGTAATCAAAATAGGAGAGCTGAAGAAAAATATACTAATTTTCTTGATTTCAATATGACAAAGAGACTGTTTAATATCCATAACTTTCGACCTTTGAGAAAACTACGTATTCCTTGAACCTAGATACAGTAGTTCGGACCTTGGAGGATGATATGAATGAGATGCATAACATCATATTTGTCTATTGGAAAATTATTGGATGTGTCGCCGGACGATGGGGATGATTTTGGTGGCATGAGTGGTGACCGGAGCAGCTGGAAGAGGTGGGGGCGGGAGGTGGTTGTGGTGGCTAGGGTTTGTGGGTGAGAACTAGATTTTGGAAATTGAAATTTGGTGTTTGGACACAAGAATAAGGGTGTCTATAAGGGAGATAAGACATGTTTAGAGACAAAGGGTAAGGAAATATCTAGAGATCGGAACTCAGACGTCTGATACCATGCTACAAATAGGAATCGAAATAGGAGAGCTGAAGAAAAATATACTAATTTTCTTGATTTCAATATGAATTATAAATGGCCTTTATACAGACATTATAAAAGAATCTATATTAATTACATATTAACTAACAACTAACATTAATATCATATCAATCAATATTAATTAGATATCAACTAACAACTAACATTAATATCATATCTATCAATATTAATTACATATCAACTAACAAATAACATTAATATCATATTTATTAATAGATATCATTATATCATATAGAAACTCATGAGCCTAATTCAATCCAAAAACTAACTTAAAGATCAATTCTAAGCTGATACAAGATATGAATGTACATAGAGATCAAAAGCTTCTCTTACATATTATGGAATGAGATTGAGATCATAGAGAATCTGTAAAGAAAAAATCTTCAAATCCAATGTCAATGATCGCCCAATAGTGTACAGTAATAGGCTTTTTAATCTTAATATTTTTGAGAAAAGTTAAACTTGTTACATCCAACAAGGGGTTCACAGTAAGATAAGAAGAGTGAAAGAAAAAGGTCAACACACCTTTTCAATTTCTAAGTAAAGATTTAATTGTTGTTTCTTGTTTGTTCTCATAAAGTTTATTAGCTTTTCAAATCTAAAATTTTTCATCCACAGTCTCTTTCTTTGGAAATATGGTGGAACAAATCAACCGTAAATAAAAAGAGTTAATTCATTAAATAAAGAAAAGGTAACAACATCTCCATCAACATGAAGTTGAAAAGATGATGGGATTGGGGGACTGAAATGAAAAGTGGCGTGTCTGTAAATATGAGGCTACTCCTTGTCCTATTGTGTATGATTTCAGAGTTTTGATGGCGAAATGACATGTGGGCGTGACGTGGACCCCATGGCCCAATTGTTGGGGTGACAACGCATGCCTTGTCTGCACCGGCCCATCATTCTAAAAAGCTCAGTTAGTTTTTGGTCTGGACCCCACTTCTCTTACAAACGAATCATGATTAAATGTAGGGTATGATCCTCTGTGGCACATCACATTGTTGCTTTGCTAGTAGCCTAATGGTAGCTGAGAAATACCTATAGATGTCACAATTTGGGTCATGATTCGTTTATTTGTTCGATTCGATTCACTCTAAAGTGAATACGGGTTTAAAAAAATGGGTTCGTTTAATAAATGGGTCAATTCGATTCGATTCATTTATTAAACGAATTGAATAGGAATTTAAGCTCATGAATTCGTTTATTCGTTTATGATTCGTTTTTTTTTTTTTTCTAGTTATTGTTATTTTTCAATTAATATTCGAGAAATTATGGCTAATTACCATAAAAAAAATATTTTCGATATTTGGTAGGTATTTTAAATAAATATATTAATTACATATTTTATATGTATATATTTATGAAGAATTAATGTAAATCAACTATGATAAATTATGATATTAAATAAAATCATGACTAAAAGAATATTCGTATTCGATTTGTTTAATAAACGAATCGAATACGAATCCTGATATTAGGATTCGTTTAATAAACGAATCGAATACGAATCCATCACATTTCGATTCGATTCGTTTAGGTTTCGATATAAATTTGATTCGTTTTGCCACCCCTAAGTACCGATATGATGGTGTAATTTCATCTGAAAGCAGAAGCAGTGGTGATTGAAGAAGTGGAGTTTTGCCGCCATAGAAAAATTGAAGACCCAATTAATACAATTATGGGCCTGAGCCCTGAAGCGAACACCAGTCGAATGAATTTTTAATTCGATTTGGAACGATATATTATGAACTCAAAACACACACACGATGGATTTAATTAGCAAGTAGTGTAGCACAAAGTTATTCTAAAATTAAATAAGGATCAGCATTATGCCAAATAGGGGATGTAGCTCAAATGGTAGAGCGCTCGCTTTGCATGCGAGAGGCACGGGGTTCGATCCCCCGCATCTCCAAATTTTAGAATTAATATTAATTTGCAGTAGGCTCTTTTTTTTTTTTTTTTTTTTACATTTATTTTGAAAACAAAAACAACAAACTAAAAGAATGTAGGAACTAGGAATTTTCAAAAACTAAGGTGACATTTCACAATGCTCTTTAAAATCAATCTGGAAAGGAAGTTCTTCATCTTATGCAGCAACCCAAGCAAGCTGAAAACAAAACAGTCCACTGATGCTTGAAGATAGACAAGGAAAAAGAATTCAACTTCGTGCTCATCGAATGTATGTCCCGTTATTCAACAGCAGATAGGCGAAGAGAATTTCATTCCACATATCAGGGACTCCGGGAAGACACCAATGGCTACAATCGGAAATAGATGGATTGTCACTCCAAGTACCCACATGAGCATCACCCCTAAATGCCCCCATGGGTGTAACATGCAGAGCTGTCACCGGAGCTGCCATTTTCTTCACAACATCGATTATGATATCTGAAATGGGGCTGCGGTCCCTCCCTTTAGTATCAGGTGAAGGTCGACGAGTCACTTTGCAAGAATTACGGTTTCTACCGCTAGCACAATAATATGATAAAACTGTCAGTCAAAATTACTATATTCTTAAAAGATCAATGAGAATAAAAAAAAAAAAAGTAATAAGAATTTCTTCATGAAGTGGCAAGGACTAAGTTTGCATGAAGTTATGGGTTCCTCCATTTCTAGTGACACATCCAAGAATATTTCAAGTTTCAAAGAGATTTTTCCTGTTAGAAGATAAGATTTGATAGTGCCCTTTGTTAATTTCAATAATATGATGAAGTACTTTATAATAGCAGCAACTAAGTTCAGTGAGAAAAGCCAGCAGCAATCACTTCCAGCTAAAACAGAACAGTTAAACTAATGCAAGATTTAATAAAAAGGGACTTTGAACGTTATACACGGACAATCATAAAACACTACTAATATAGAAATTTGCATTAGATAGAATGATTAACTACATGACACACCTCCAATGTGATGCTTCAAAAGTCCGAAAGAATATACTCGTTCTATTTGTGTTGATCCATGTGTCAACCCAAGATGCCCACGTGGCTAATGCAGCTCTGAAGGCAGTTGACGTTCGCATTCCAAGTTTCAGAGTTCCACCAACCTGAAAATAGCAGCCCCTGTCTAAAACTCATGTTAGTAGCATTCTTGAAGTATATTCTAAATCGCAAATGGTAAATCTGAAAATTTGCAGCTACAAACTCATGGCAAGATTATTGAATTACTATCTCGAATGAGACAAATGCTTTCCACATGAGAGACAGAGAGAGATCTACATAGTGACTATGATGCCTAATGAAGTGTGTGTAAATGCACACAATTCCAAAGCTAGCCGAAGTTGAGGACAATTCTCTATTCTCTAGAACTATCTAATAAAGCGTAATATGCATTGAACCATTTAAGTGTATATTAGATTATGAATTTGGCTAGAAATGATTCTCAAGATACATTGCAAGTTTGTTAACAATCATTTGTCAACATCCAAAGTGCAGTATGATGCAGGAGCAGTTAATAAATAAAGACATTAGGATTCCAGAGAGAATACAACTAGGGTGGTACATTCATGTAAAATTATTATACTCACAACCAGAATCTTATGAAGATTAATAAGCAGCAGAACGAACAGAAAGCCTAATTGAGCCTTAGTTTTAGGTAATTTGCCACATATTAATGATGAAAAGCATAGCTTAAAAATTAGATAACTTACATTTCAAAAAGCTTCGTCCTTGTCCACCAATGCCCTGAATTAAAAATCAAAACATCAGTATCAATCCACTCTTTGCTAATATCATCCATCCGATCAAGTTTAAGCGTCGACTTAACCCTCCTTGGGGCACGCCTTGGCACAGGACCAGGCTGAACCAAGAAAACTGATCTATAGAAGTCAACACGAAGATTAAATGAACTAAACTGCACACCTAAAAATCTAATCCGTTTAGAAATTTTATTTCCATTAATTTCATAGACACTCCTCTTATCCTCCACACCCGTCATGAGCAAACAAATCATTGATTCCCATTGTGTTCTGCTTAACGAATCGCCAACAAAAACAATCCGTTTCCCACGAAGCTTTTCAAGAATTTCTCGAGCATTAAACCTTGGAATATCACAATCCTTTGGCTTCCACCTCCATTTTGTATAACCTCTATCTTTCCGCCCATTAGCCAAGCAATTAAAGCCATGCTCCACAAAAGGACAATCAGAAGCATTGTATAAAGGGTGAGTTTCATCTTGAATCCATCTTCCTTCAAAAACATTGCAACTACCAACTGAATCACTTGATTTAGGAATCCCATAATCATTAGTCACTGGCTGAAACTTCGGAAACAAATATGAATATGCACACATCATAGCTAAAAGGAATGAGGCAGTGGCTAGCACATTGAATGGTTGAAAAATCCAAACTTTACTGTGACCCTTTATTAATTTGTTGCTGAAACTCACAACTTCATAATAAAAAGATCTAAAATGACCAAATAACGAACTCAAGCTAAATCTAGTCACCATTTTTGTAAATAACAACTACTATCAACATAAATCTGAACCTACTTCATCATAAACAGATCAATAAACAAAATTGAGCATTCTAAGATTCATCAAGTACAGAATCTTTAGCAAACCATTTCTTCAAGTAATGTAACAATGGACTTACAACACTTTTTGGGTACTAAATAAAAACGAAAGCTTACAGATTTCGCAACTGGGTTTTGGAACAAAGAAGCATCTTAGTTGGAGTTAAATGCAGGGGAAGCACTGTAGCTAAAGTGTTTGTTAAGCATTGAAATTTTAGTTGAAGGGTAAGAAAATTTTGACATTTTCATACAAGTTATTGTGTAATATTGCTCATCACTCAACTGATTAGTTGGTCTGAGAATGATATATTAACTAATCCAAATAAACACTTGTCGGTGGTTTTCCGTGAACATAGAAAAGAAGTAAAGAACCCAAAAAAAAATGACAATGGAGTGGAGTGATAACATCCGGTCCCTGAATTTTTTTAAAATTTCACATGGTTTGTTCATTTGTATCAAATAGACACTTGATCTCTAATTTTTTTTTTTTTTTTTTTTTTTAAAAGGATAAATAAGTTGTAATATATTTTTAATTCTTTATCTTTCAAAAAGCTCAAACTCGGGTGATATTTTTTTTTTTTTTTTATTAAAATACTTGAAAATCAACTCAACTATATTCTTAGAACACGTATTTTTTTTCCCTTCAAAATAAGAATATTAAATTGAGGAAATCAAAAGTTACAAGTACAATGGAGGGAAAATTAATTAGGGGTGGCAATTTGGGTTATGATTTATTTATTCGTTCGATTCGATTTGCTTTAAAGCAAATACAGATTTGGAAAAATGGATTCATTTAATAAATGGGTTGATTCGTTTCGATTCGTTTATTAAACGAATCGAATACGAATTTCAGTTCATTGATTCGTTTATTCGTTTATGATTCGTTTTGTTATTTTCTGTTACTAGTTATTGTTATTTTTCAATTAAGATTCGAGAAATTACAGTTAATTACCATAGAAAAATAATATTATCGATATTTGGTGAGGAATTGTTAGTAAATATATTAATTACATATTTTATATGTATATATTTATGAAGAATTAATGTAAATAAATTATGGTAAATTATGTTGTTGAATAATGTCATGACTAAACGAATATTCGTATTCGATTCGTTTAATAAACGAATCGAATACACATTTTAATATTAGAATGCATTTAATAAACGAATCGAATACGGATTCATCATATTTTGATTCGATTCGTTTAGAATTCGATACAAATTTGATTCGTTGATTCGTTTTACCACCCCTAAAATTAACCAAGGTACCAATATGTATTGGATTTTGAGTATTGGAGCAAGTACTTACCTCTGTTAAATAGTCCAAAGTACTCTTAAAATCAACTCAACTATACTTTTATGGTATGCACTTGACATCTATTAAATTAGCCAAAATACCATTATATATTGGATTTGGACTATTTAACCATCTCAATGTTGAACATGTAATTTGGCAATGTTAGGAGATCGTGGGTTGAAGTTTGCATGCAAGTAAAGTGAAATTGAGAATAATTGTTAGTTTATGAGGCTTCGTCTATTATATAACAATACAATAATAGTTAGAAGGCTTAATACATCATAAATATTAACAATAAAATAAAGTAATAAGACACATATTTAACGTGATATAACTCTCAATGTGAGGGAAACATCTACGGGAAAATTTAGAAGGATTTCACTATAGTGGAAAGAATTTTACAACTTTTCTCTAAACACAAAGAGTGAACAATCCCACGTTATCTTAAAATATGAGAATTACAACTCTCTCATAAACTCTTAAGAATAAATAATATTTTTCTCACTTAAAATACAGATGATTTGGTTGAGAATGAAATGAAGAAAATAATGAAATGAAATTTCCATTTATAAGTATGAAATTCACTGTGTAAATAATAAATAATAATTTTTTATTATTTTCTTTTTACATATGATCCACCCATCTATATAATTAATTAATTAATTTTAATTTATTTTTCGGTGGCTATCACACTTCTTTGACTTTAACAGGCAATACAATGTATTTCATTTATTTTGATAGTGCACTGTGTCAAGGATTTATCTGATACAACTGAAAAATTATACACTTAAATGAAAAATCATAAAAGTAGGGACCCAGAAGTCATTACTCGAAAACAAAAATAGGCATTTATAGTGATAGTTGCAAAAGTAATCATATCCTTTGAATTTAATAATTAAGCAAGTTATTTGAATTCAGTTCTCATCGGAACTCAATTGTATACATCAAACAAGCGTCAAAGAATCATCATTAAATAATTACAAATTGATTCAACTCTTTTTTTTTTTTTAATTAAATCGTTGAAAATTTCACTATCAAATCATTCTTTCCAGACTTAAGTGGAACATGTAAAATCTCCAATTGTCTCAGGCTCTTAAAAAAAACACATTCCCTGAATTCGAACTCAGAATCTCAAGGTAAAATCCTAAATCATATATCATCAAGTCACGTTCCGTGGGAACGATTCAACTCTTCATTTATATTAAATTTTTTTTTAAAAAAAAAGGAAAAAGAAACCACCCAATGTTCAAGCAACTGCGTGCTTCCGTGCTTGTAGTTGTAGAAGAATCTGGAAAACCTCCAACCGAGTCAAAAAGCTCATTGTTATTGACAAAAGATCTTGGACTCCTCAGCATTAATCATCTAGGGTGGCCGTTAGACCCGGATCTGCATGTATCTGAACGATTCGCGTCCAGGTAGATCCGGGTCCGTGATTAAAAAATCCGGATCCAGGTCTTAGAAATTAGAATTCGGATGAATCCGAATCCGGATCCGGGATCGCACGGGTCCGGCCCGGATAGACTTAGGTCCGCAAAAATAATAGTAATTATTAAATATAATAAATTAAAATATAATAAAAATATAAAATAGTATGCATATATAAAAAAATATAATAGAATATAATTTAAAAAAATAAAAGAATTGAAATAAAACTAATAAAATTGACAAAATATAAATATAAATATAAATATAAATATAAAATAATATAATTAAAAATTAAAAAATAAAATAAAAAACGGGTATCCGGATCCGGACCGGGTAGACCCGGGTCCGAACCCGTGTATATTTACCCGGGTTCGGATCTGAATTTTACCATTGTTGACGATGGATTTTGGTCTCAGGGTAATATGGGAATATCACTCCCGAGGAAATCCTCATTCAATAGTGAATTTGTTTGGTTATGAGGGACCAAAAGCAAATTTAGCAAAAAACAGGTAAACACACCAATCAACAAAGAGATTTAACGTGGTTTGGTGGATTTGGATCCGACCTACGTCCACAGATACAAACAGTATGATATTTTTATTACTCAAACACGCTTTCCAGAGCTCTTTTTCTTTTTTACAAGTCAGGGCTTGATGATTCTGATGATGATATTGGTTCTCTTTTTTATTCTCCTCCCCTTAAGCATATTCTACCCTCCTATTTATAATAGTGCAGAAATCAGATTCCTTCTTTTACAAGGGTTTCATAGTTGAAACAATTTCCCTTTCCCATAAGGATTCCTAGTCAAAAACTACATTTACTTCCTTTATCATATTAGGACATTGACTTACTAGTTTACCCCATGAAAGTAGGATAACTTATTATCTTATCTCATATGGATAGGGTGTCATCTTCTTGAGCATGTCTCGCCATATGTTCGGTCTTCATGAGGTCGGTCATGATAGTTCTTTGTACTGAGAATGCTGCTGTCGACCTGATAGTGCCCGGTTTATCTGAACAAAAGTGGTCGGTCACCTATCATCAAGTGCTTGGCCTCTTACTGTTTGGCTCTTAGTGGTCGGGTCGGCATTAATGATTTTGAATGAGAAGTGAATTACCTTTTTTACCCCTGTCGTGCTGCTTAAATAACATAGTGCCTGAAAACACCATCAACATTTGTCCCCTAGTTCTCGGTTCCAACGAGTATGCAAGTTGGTGTCGGGAACTATATAAAAATGGTGTGCCGATTTATTCTGGTGGAGGTCGACCCGGTTCTAAAGTGTTCCGTCGCCCCTTTTCAAGCGCCTTTTCTTGAGACGCGCAACAGTCATGTCTGTTTAAATGCCCATCAAATCATCTTTAGGGTTTTTTCTAGTTTCGACACTTGTCGAACATCCGTCGGGTTCCCGCCAAAAAGGAAGCGAATCGACCGTGTAGAGGCGTCTTCACAGTGCGCTGATCTCAAACGTCTGTTTAATTTTGGAAGATCTCCTTTGCGGTTGACACTTGGCGTTCATCCGGGTTTCTTTATTTCGATCAATGGCCACGAGCGTCCTGATTATAACTATAAGAAGACGAGGCTTCACTGTGTACTCTTTTTGGCAAGTTCTCCTTTCTACCTGTAAACTCTTCCCTGCTCCAACCGTGACTCGTTCAACTCAGTGCTCTTGGAGTTTCTTCCTGCCGTGAGTTTTTCTCTCTCCACTGTGACCTGCAAATTTTAGGGACGAGCAAACCGTGCTGTGCAATCTTCAATTTTTCTGAAAGGACAAGTAAGTCTTCTGAACGACCTCTCCTTGTTTGATTGGTGTGTTGTGAATCTGTTGTTATTTTTTAATGTTGCTAGGGAAAGATTTATAGATTGTTGGTTTTTGCTTAGGGCACTTAGAACCAACCTGCCTAGTTGAGACGGCGGCTCTGAGTAGTTTTTAGTTATAGGCTGATTTTCCGTTTCTTCGAATGTCAGGAATGTCTGACAACAAATCTTCCTCTTTAATACCTGCTGGATCCTCGAATCCCCCTGCTGAGGAGCTTTCCTCGGGTTCGGGGGCACCCAGTGTGGAAGACCTTGATACTACCCCTACCCCTTCCGAAGTTGAGCAAGATACTTATCACCAGAGGGTCACCCGGAGTGATCCAGAGCCCGGTGATCTTGGTAGCGCGGCTCTGGATATGAATCGGCCTTCCAAGATAACTGAGGATGACCCCGCACTGCTTCGACAACGCTACGATATTCCGATAGATATCGCTCTTGAAGTCCCCGGACCAATGGATCGTGCTAGTCAACCTGATGAAGGTTCGGTGGCCATTCTTCCAGCTTTCTTTGAGTGCGGACTCCGGTTGCCAATTCAGCCCTACTTTGCCTGGATTCTGGCCGAGATGGAGATCGCCCCCTGCCAACTAAGTCTAAACAGTTGGAGGATTTTGGCCGGGCTGTATGTAGCTTGGCATCGGGCGGGGCTCGGCGAACCTTCTTTTGAAGAGGTGAAGAGGTTGTATCGGTTGAAGGCCAACCCGAATACCCACCACGGTTGGTACTATCTTTCAGCTTACGACAGCTCGCCAAACGTCGTCCAAAGGCTCCCTGACTCCAATAAGAATTTTAAGGATCTTTGGTTCTGGGCCACTGGAGATTGGGGACGGACCCTGAGGTCGGATGAAGGGGAGATCTTGGTCCCGGACATCTTTAGGGCGGGAGGTTAGGATACTAACTTTTAGCTCTTCTTCCCTTAGTTTTTTTTTTTTTTGTCTGGATTCTTACCCCTTTTCTTTTACTCCTTCTAGCCTGTTGGAGAGATGCTCCCAAGGTCTCCCATCAGGTCCGACAGCGGGTATTCTGGGCTCGGCGGTACGCTACCCCTTGGTGGGAGTTGGTAAATGATGCGGCATTCTTTGAATCAGGACTTATACGGGCCGCTCCTCCCAAGGTCTTGGGTCGGATAGGTAGATGTCTGTTGATCTTCTTAGCCGGTTCCCTCGTTTATTTATCATGTTTGATGTCTTTTTTTTTATGCTCAGATCCTGAACCTTTCTTTTGCCTTTGCTCTTTGCAGGAATGTCGAAGAGACCGAAGTACCTTGATCGGTTGTCCGGTGTTTCGAAGAAAACTAGCCCTGGCGGAGCTGGTACTTCTCGGAAACGGCCTGAAACTTCTGAGGCCGGGAAGGTGGTCGAGGAGATGGGGCGTCTGAGCTCTCAAGGTCGGTCTTCGTCTTCCGGGGTGCTTCCAATGGGTGTTACCCGTCCTGATAGCCCTCCGAGGTCTTCTAGGAGGAGGAAACATCGTTTTGGAGCTGTGGATCCTCAACTGCGGCGGGAATTGGAGGAGGAGGAGGCACCGAGCAGAGAAACTTCAGTTCAGGAGGAGGGTCCTTCTAAAAAACTGAAGGGTGTTGTGGTTCTCGGGGTTAATGACCTTAGGAAGAATATCAGGGAGGCTACCTCCCATTTGGTACCGGCCTTCAATGAGCTGGCCGGGGCTGTACCTCCTGAGAAGGTTCCGAAGTTCGAGGACCTTTCACCCGAAGATGTGGTCGCCAAGTTGTGCTCCCAGCTGGCTCATGTTATTTCTTTTTCTTCTTTTCTTCATCCGAGGTGTCTTTCGGACTTGGTTTGCAACTAACTTCTTTTTCTTTTTGGCAGTCAAATTATTTGGCGGCAAAAAATAAGGACTTGTTCATAAGTCTTTTGTCTGAAGGTGGCCAGGCACAGAGGCTCCAGAACCGGCTCAGTGAAATGGAGGTCGAGCTGGTCCGGAAAGAGGAGAATATAAATTTATTCTAAATACTCATTTGCGTAAATTTTGAATCCAATACACAAATCAAATTAGAATCCCAATAAGAAATGTCTCGTGAACAATTCTAGGTTACCTAAAGGTGGTCAAGTGATTCTAGAATGGTAGCTATAGCTCTAAGCTTTAATCTAGAGTTCCAAACTCTTATTAATTGTTTCATGTCCAACATGAACATCTTTGACCTAATTACAAACATGTTGTATTGATACTTCTAAAGTATTAACACAATTGATTAGTCTTATTTCAACATTAAGCTACGTGATCATGCATCTAATACACAAATGAATATAGCTTAGAAGAAGATCAAACATTACCTAGTAAGCTTGATGCAGGATCCAATCTACTTCTCTTTTGTTGAAATTATTGGAGAACCTCCAAGGTGTGCAAGCTTGACTCCAAGATCTAATCTTGTTTCCAATGCTAGCAAGCTTCACTTCAAGATCTAATCTTGATTTCCCCCAGATGAAATGTTGTAGAGACCTCACAAGCTTCTCTAAACAATTCTCTAACTTAGGCTAATCTCTCTAAGAATTTGCTTGTATTTTAACTTGTACTTGTAATTAAAACCTTCATAAAGCTTGCTATTTATAACAAAATTTAGACAATTTTTAATTAATAAAAGTTGTAATCAACTTTTAAGTGGGCTTAATCTAATTTGTCCAAATATGTATAATTAGGTGTGACTAATCTTCATTGTCTCCCACTTTAATTTAATCCAATTAAATCAAGCCAATGATTAGGAAATGAATTAGTTAAATGTTTGCCATCTTGATTTAATCCAATTAAATCAAGCCAAAACCATCTATTATTACATACTTACAATTACCATAATATCCTCAAATGGTAGATATAATTATGATTTTACAATTAAATCATTGTGTAATTATTGAATTAATCCAATTAGGTCAAAGTAAATAATCAATGTTATCCAATATTACTTGATTATCTTAGTTGACAATTATAATATCGAATATTATCTTTTATAAAAAATAATCGGCTACCCAAGTGCTCAACGAGTACACTTCATATTGGGACTCTCTAAGTTCAAACACGTTCGTCATATAAGCTTGGCTAATATGTACGCAATTCGACCACCTCTGAATTTACACAGAACACGAACGATCTTTCTGAACTATACAAGTCAAGGTCATCACATATATTTAGCAATCCCTCCGTCGTAGGCTATCCGAGATGTGCTTAAGAAACATAGAATATACCATCAAGTTTTCAATGCGCACATCTCATGTCGACATGTCCACGATTCTTTACAACTGATGCGATCCACCCTAGGTGATCGGCTTTGGCCACAGTCTTTAAGAATCATGACTTTACTTACATGGATACCTAAACCTCTTATGACACACATACAAACCAACAGATCATATATTGATCCGCACTTGATTAACGAGTGCATCGGTCCACACCCAACGAACATCTAGAGGCCAAACTATGAAAGGGTTTTGACATACATGGCATCAAAGCGTGAAGGATCTCACACAAAATCAATGTTATCATATAGTCAAAGGATTATATATGCTACTCGACTCGAGGAGATTTCTATTGATGGTGGTGTGTACTTCCAACTATTAGGAATCACATTTGAGTCATTCAATATTTGGTCCAACCAATACCCACATGTCTATACGAGTTTCCAAAATTCATGGTACATCAGGTTAAACTATTGGAACACCGATTTCAATATCCGACATGTGCTAGTCTTCTAGGTTATAGGAATTCGACCGTATTCCAAAACCAACGACTATGAATATTTACTTTAAGAATAATTTACAATAGTAAGGCTTATCCCAATATCGGACCACCTAGTGTCCAATATTACTACAAGATTATTCTAAGGTCGGTGTCATTCTTAGCATATATATATATATATATATATATCAATCTAATATACATAATGACAATACCATTAATAAAGTATGGAATGAAAATATAGTTATTTTATTAATAAATAATAAAATGTACAATACATCATTCAGATTGGCGCTCCAAACACCAACTCCAATAATATATTAATGCAAACATCATTCGGTCTTATGGTCTAACTTGAAAAATCTATAAATATGTGGACCCATGACGTCGTATTTCTAATGACTGCAGTTGGTATCCATCTTCTCCAAAGCTTGTCATCTGTATGCATGAGATCTTGCAACACAAAACTGAGTAGTAGGGGTAAGTCGTATAAACGACCTAGTAAGTGAATGACGTAATTGATACATAAAATAACATAACAAAACATAAATTAACGAGCTAATTTCAATGTAAAATGATGGAACATAAACCTGTAAGGTCATGGTCATATGTCATAACACGCATGTAGACTTAACTTGAAAACATTATGTTACCAACAACTTGAAACCTTAACAATATAAAACGTATACTTGAACATGTGATTCTTGATCCTTGAAACATAAATAAATCTTGAAATGTGAACTATAAATTGTACTTCTTGGAACTTATCTGTAACTTATATACTGAAACTACGGGCCGTGAAACATGAGCTGAAAACTGTAAAATATAAATTGTAAACATTATACGTGAAAACTTATGCTGTAAACATGACACGAGGAAGACATAAAATTTGGATTGTAAACATGAAATGTAACCATGAATCGTGACTTTAAAATCATGAAATGTGGACCGTGAATCATGACATGTAAACTGTAAACACGATATGTAGGTTATACAACGTGACTTGTAAATATGATATGTGAACTGTAATTCATAAACTGCAGCTAAAACCAAGAGTTGTAACTGAGAAACATGACTGAAATCGTAACAAGTAAATTATACATCGTGAAATATAAACTGAAAACCATATAATATGACTTGCAGACCATGATTGTAAACTGTGAACATGTCTGTATGCTGTAAACATGGTCTGAAAACTGCAAACATGAAGTGTAAACTGTAAATTATCGACTGTAAACTGAAAACGTAATTGTAGTTGAACTGTAAATTGAAAATCGTAAACTTAAAGTAGATATTTTATACAACTGTTATGAAAGCAACACAAGTATCGTGACCTAATTGCATGAAACCTACTAAGCGACACCTAACTCCACTTTAGTATGGGAACATGAACATGAATAAGTCTGAGGGGGCCAAAGAACCATTAGGCCAGCTGAAGTTGAGCATACTTGAGTAATTGTAACTGCAGTGGGACATACTTAGCGGGAATCTAACGTCGGGTAAGCAGTAAAACATAAATATGAACGTGAACGTGAACATACTCGAGTAGCTATACGTGAGGGTACGTCACTCTATTGGTGTTTTGAAATCGATTATTTATTTGTATTCAATAACATGTAATTCGTATATTGTAAAACATAAATTTAAACTGTAAAAGTTGAGAAATCATGAACTGTGGATCATGAAACATAAACTGTGGACATCAAGTGTAAATCTGTAAGACGTAATCATGTAATGTAAACTGTAATTCATGAAACATATTTTGTAGACCATAAACAATGACGCGTAAATCGTGAATCATGAACTAACACATAAGCTATAAATTCTTGACGTGTGAAAACATAAGTTGTAAACTTGACCTATGTAACATAAACTGTAAACGGTAAATTAGAAATATGACTAAAAACTGTAAACATGATAACGTGACTACAAACTGTAAACATGAAAACTAAAAAACATGTAGTGACCAAAAACTATGACATGAACTGAAAACGTTAACATGAACTAAAAATTGTAAACATGACTTGGAATTGTAAACTTGAACTGAAACTGTAGAACGTAAATTAGAAATATGATTGAAAATTATAATATAAACTGAAAGATGAAGACTGAAAATTGAAAACTTGAAACTGAATCATGAACTGAAAAACGTAAACACGAACTAGAACTGTAAAATATGAACTAAAAGCGTAAACCTGTAGTAAACTGTAAATGTGAGTTATATCAGTAAACATGATGGTAAATCGTAGACATGAATGGTAAACTATAAGCATGACATGAAAACTATAACACAACCTGAAAACTACAACTTAACTATAAATCATGAAACTTATATTGCAAACCGTGCTGTAGACAACAGAAATTGGACGACGTTGTTCCGGGCTCGCGGCCCTGTCGGGAGTACGGAGTAACCCGCGAGGGACTAAACAGGAGAAATAAAATGGAGTCGCCACCCGGTGTGAACCGGGAGAATGATTTAAGGCCGCACTCACCCCTCGCAATGGAAGACCTCAAACCGTTGGGTTCGGAATGGTCCCTTACTTATGCCACTTGTAATGAACGGATTTGTGCAATAATTTAACCAAGTCTACACAACATACATGTCCGAGATTAACCTAGATCTAGTTCACGTTTATAAAGGCAAACATACAATATCACACAATGAACATGTTAAATTATCAAACATGAAAACTAAATAACAACCTAAGCAAACGTAGGTAAAACTCATATTGCGAAGTAAATAACTATAACATACATAGGTAAATAACATACCAACGACCTAATCATGCTTAAGAAATAAATAACATACTAGCAACCTAATCATGCTCAAATACAAGGTTTGGATGAAACGAAATACGTGTGTCTCTCAAGTGATACGTGGCATTGTATCCCGAGTGCAAACCGCAATACCGTCCATTCAGATTCGGCTACGGAATTTACGTCCGGGTTTCCATCCGATATACCACAAAAGAACACATGCTCCGTTCACCCGGAAATCACACCATGTACCAATTCACAATACTCATGCGAAATAAAATAATAAAATAACTAAAAATAAAGGATAATAAATAAAAGGGTGCCCTCAGGTCTTACCTTTTAAGTCGCTTTCCAGGAGTGCGTTCCATGGTGCCGGAAGGGTTATCGTTCCCACTGTTTTCACTGGTCTGCTGTTTCCACTGTTTTGTCCGTTTTCAACGGGTCCGCTATTTTTACTGTTTTTCTCCGTTTTCTCACTGTTTTAACTTAAATCTTCAGGCTCTCTCTCGGGTTATTTGGCAACTGTTTTGAAGGGGTGTTTTCACGTGTGCATGGGTTGCAGTTTGAGGTTAAAGGGTGGCAGTTTATACGTGTGCATGGAGAGTTGCTTACGTGAATGTAAGGGGTTAGGGGTCTTCGGCAAGTGGTGTTGATATGGTTGCTCGGCAGTTTGAGTGGAATTAGGGTTGCTCGGCAGTTTTGGAGAGCTAGCTAGGGGTTCATCATTTGTGTGTTTATTGAAGTGAAGGCCATGAAGGTGCAACTTGGGGGCTGTCTCGGTGAAAGGCTGCTGTTGGGGGTTTGAGTGCCGTGAGTTTGAGGGTTAAAGTGGGTGAGCTGTGAGTGGCAGTGGGATCAAGTGAGGGTAGCTTAGCTTCTAATGGAATCCCATCTGTGTGCCGTGAATGATGAAGGAGAAGTGGGCTCTAGGAGTTACCGAGATGATATGTGTGAGGCAGTGAATAATTAAGGGCAGTTTGCAGAGAAGACTTGGCGGTGATGAAGTTAGGGAAGTGAATCAGGCCAGTGTATGGCGTGTGAAATATGTCATTGAGGGCTGTTAAGATGCGTGTATCAGGTCAGAGGGGAAATATGAAGGCTTTAGGAGGTTTGATGATAATGAAATGTGCATGTATCTCTCTTTTGTGTGAAGTTCAGTGAGCTCCGTGTGCGTCCAGTGGCTGTGTGGATGGAGGGCAATTTGTTGAAGGGAGAGGCAGTGTTTGTTTGGGTGTTGGATGTGTGCGTGCATCTTTGAGGGTTACATAGAGAGGCTCGGTTCCCCCTTGAGATGGTGATCTCTCGACAGTTTTTCAAGGGCAAGGGTTATTATCATGGCTGAGGAATGTGCGTGAGCTGCTGAGAGTTACGTGGGCTGTGCTTGAATGGCGTAGGGGGCTGGCAGTGGCAGTGTGGTGTGGCTATGCGTGAGGGCTGTGTGAAGGGATCTTGGCGTGAATGATGAAGGTTAGGGGCAGTTGAATCGGCTGTTTTCCGTGAAGTTTTTGTTGATAAAATGAGAGTGTTAGGGGGTCTTGGCTAGGCGTGTGGCAGTGAAGTCCTTTTTTTTTGGTGAGTCAAGATGAATGAATGCCAACCCTTGTGCGTGTGGTATCAAGGGTTTATATGGCTTCTTTTGGAGTGAGGGAGACGGCATGGGCGTTATGGGTTGCATGGAGGGTGTATGGGTAGTTTATGGGCGTAAATGAGGGTGGTTGCATGGGTTTGTTTGCTAGTGTTTGGGTGAGATGCTTTGTATGGGCTCATGGGTGGTTGCATGGGTTTTTGTGGCTTTTGTTGGTTAGTGTTTTGGCTGTTTGTTGTTTGTTGTTTGCATGGTTTGGTTCACGTGAAGCATGGGTGGTCTTTGGGTGTTGCATGGCTTTTGTGATTTGTGAGGCTAGTAGGTGGCGTTTGTGGTGAGTGGCTTTGTAAGGGTGTAGTGGTTTGCTTCGTGTCATTCACGTGGGGATGGGGGTTCATGGGTATTATTGTGAACCGGGCCGAGGATAAATTCAAAACTGAGACCAAACGCGTGAACCCGAAGCTTGAATGAGCGAACCGAATCCAACAAAAATGCCAATTCTTGACCTTTCCCTTCCGACGACCGCTTTCCGCGACTTCCGCAACTAAAAAGGTAGTGCCTCCATTCGAGGCTCATCATCGGGACTTACATGCAAAAATGCAGTGCCTACACGTGCATATAACTATAAAACCATAAATCATAAACTGATATATGTACTGGTTTATGCATACAATGTTCATATGAAATTCATTACTTATTTTAGAATAAGTATGAAATGAACATTGTCCGAGCAAATTTCCTAACCAGTACCTCTATAATGGGAACACATAAACTGAAAATGTAAATTATAAACATGTGACGTGTAAACACAAATTGAAAACGTGTATACATGACTTGTGAATGTATGAACATAATCGTGTAAACATGGACTGCAAAATGGGAACGTGGGTCGTAAACATGAAATCTAGGGGTGTGCATTAATCGGTTTTAATCGATTAACCGAACTGTTCCGACCCTTTTTTTTTATTACGGTTCGGTTAATTCGGTTAAATCGTTTATTGCGGTTAAAATTTTTAACTTTTTCAGTTATTCGGTTCAGTTACGGTTATGAGATTCGTATAACCGAACCGACCGATTAACCGAAATTATATATATATATATATATATATATATATATATATTAGCGCGTGCGAATCCTTTAATTTTTTAGAGTTAAGATAGTCTGCATGTAAACTCTCAATTGGTTGTAGTTATATTGATTTGATAATACTACCCAAAAATAAAATTGATAAAATTCAAATGACAAGCTGCATTAACAGCTTGGTTTTGACTCTTTTTAATTTCTCTCAAGAATTTAAAGGTAAAAATACATAAAATTTCAAATGTGTAGATTTTGCATCGTGGTGGATTCGTGACCCTTAAAATTTCTAACATGGCAGGTTTTAGGGGTGAGCACTGGTTCCGGGTAGACCCGGAACCAGTTGGAACCGGACCGAAAATCCGGGTTTGGAACCGGAACCGGTTGTAACCGGTTCGGTTCCGGTTCCAAATACATGGAACCGATTTTTAACCGGTCCGGTTCCGGTTCCAGAACAGTCGGAACCAGAACCGGACCATAGAACCGGAACCGGAACCGAATTTAGAACCGGATTTGATACCCGTATTAATACCCGAATGTTGAACCGAATTTGATACTGAATCAGATAAAACGACATCGTTTTTTTTTCAGGATAAATTAACTCAAGAAGCAGCAACCCTAAAGGCTAAGAAGTAAAACCCATTTGCAAATTTGCAATTGCATCGCTGCGACGCTGCGAGCCTGCCATCACACATTTCTTAGGTTGGATCTTCTCAGTTCTCCTCACTTCTCACTTCTCCTCAGTCTTCACTTCTCATTTCTTCGAATTTGAATCGCTGTCATTGGCATCACTGCCATCGTTTCAGACTTTCAGGTAATTCACCTTCACCACTTCTCTTTTGAGCCGATAACGTTTTTTTTTATTCCATTAATTGAAGATATAAGGATGCATGTTTCATGTTTGTCGTTTGAACATGTTTCTTATTTTAGTTTTTTTTTCCTTTATCTCCTGTTTTGGACTTTTGGTTGAGTTATTGTCTTCTTGATCTCTGTAGCTTCAAGTATGACTTGATCTCTGTAGCTTCTTGTTCTCTTTCAAATTTGATGGGATGAATTTCATTACATGTTTCTTTGCTGAATTTTGTCATTTGTTATGAGAATCTATCAAACTTCGAAGATTCAATTTTGTTTTTTAGTTCAACAATCACATTGATTCAGTTTTGTTCTTTATAGCTTGAAGTATAACTTGTTTCAGTTTTTTCAATAATTGGAGCTGATTGATTTCATGATTTAGATTGTTTTGTTATTCTCCACTAATAAATTATAAACTGGGATGCAATTCGAAGATTCAAATTTTTTTTAGTTCAACAATCACATTGATACAATTAATTTCACAAAATAAAGCACAAGCATTAATCAACTGAAACTTGTTTCATATTCTCAGCTTTGCATGAACAGTCTGAAATTCAAAACAAATAACTAAAACTTACTAAAACATTCAATTTTAGTAATCATAAGGAAAGTTTGGGCATTTTTCTGAAATTTGAGTAATCATATCCATAGGCTTGCTAGTTGCTACATCCTGGAAAATGATCTTTCTGTTGTAATTTTTTTCGCAGTTATAAAAATATTGAGGAACTAATGGAAGATGCAGAAAAATATGAATCATATGATGCAGGTAAGGCATTATGTTTATGTACTTTTAATTATATTCATACATTAACTAAGCTAGTATTTAATATTTATAACAGAAGCGAGTGGGCTGACGATTGTAGATGATATCATGATAATGATATTGTTGATAGTGAATTCAATGCTGATACGGATGATGAAATTCCATGAGTGAGTCATTTCTTTACTGTTGTAATTTCTTATTTCTGTATTTTGCTGTTTCTATCATTTCTCATTTATGTATTTCTATTTCTGTTGTTTATGTACTGTCTGCAGTTTCATCTCATGGACATGGAAGATGTTTTTGGCTTTTTGTTGCTGTTTTCTGTTGCTGTTCTGCTGGCCTACTGTTCTGTGTTCTGCTGTTCATATGGCCTACTGTTCTGCTGTTCTCAACTTCTCATGGCCTATTGTTCTGCTGCTGTTTTGCAATGTGTTAATCTGTTTATGATTTTTATGCTTTATCTATGTATCTAGATACAAAAAATATTGATATCCATGTATCTCAAACATTCTGTTTATGCTTTATGCCTTTATCCATGTACTTTTAAATACATTCTGTTTTTGAAGTAATGAAAAAACATTCTGTTTTTAATCATGCTTTATGCCTTTATCCATGTATCTCAAACATTCTGTTGATTTTTAATTTTTTATGCATTCTGTTTTTACTTTTCTGTCTATTAGCAGTTTCAATTGTGATTATTATGACAAAAATATATCGAGGGAACATTCTGTTTATACTTTATCCGTGTTCTTTTAATATCTTTTTTTTGGCAGTTTCAATTTTTAAAGTTTGACAAAGTTATATAAATAGGGTAATTTGGAACCGGACCGGAACCGAATTGAAACCGAATAATAGGGTACCCTATTTAATTGGGTAGGTTCCGGTTCCACTTAGTTAGGAATCGATTTTTTCCGGGTAGGTTCCGGTTCCATGCGGAACCGGAACCGAAACCGGTTTTGCTCACCCCTAGCAGGTTTGGAAGGAAATCTGAGGTTGTGACAATCATCGAGGGTTTAAAAAATATTTCTATCGCATGTAATTAAATATAGATATATTTAATCAAATGTTAATTAGAATCGGTATTTTTAGAATCGGATATGTGATCGAATTAGTGATCCAAAAATTTAATGTGTTAGTGGTTCGACTAGTTGAAACGTTCTGAAAAAATCGGTAGAACCGACCTACATCATATATAATTTTACTAATTAAAAATTATTAAAAAATATTAAATTTTAATTTATTGGATTGGTTAATAACCGAATTAACCATAACCGACCGAAATATAATGGTTAATTGGTTAATGGTTATGTGTCATAAATTGGTTAAATCGGTCACACTTTTATTTAACCGAAAATTTCGGTTACGGTTAAAAAATCAATGATTAACCGACCGAACCTACCGATGCACACCCCTAATGAAATCCGACTTGAAGATCATGAAATGTAATTTGTATAACATGAAACAAAGATCGTAAATTATAATATATAAACTGTAAATAAGGCATATCACAACAGTAATAACTTGAAAACATAATAAGGGAAGTAACATCCACTCACATAACCGACGTCTTCATGCGTAGAGTCTATAAACATGATACGTGACATGATACGTGAGCACATACTGATAATGAAATTTAAGGAATATTTTGACATCTTAGGACGAGACTGAGATCATATGCAATCATGTCCTGAAACTGACCCTGCGTCATGACGTAAAATACTTATGCATCGCAACGCGGGCTGCGTCGCGACGCACTTCACCCTGCGTCGCGACGTCTCATCGAATCCAACATTTTATCTTGATTTTACACTGGACTGCATCGCGATGCGCAAATCTGCATCACGACGTGCACCCCTACGAAATGGGTTCCTTCAAAACCTAACCATACTTGCTCAACACAACTCCCTCACTAATCACATGCCTAATCACCATCCATCATGTTATTTCAACACTAATTCACTACTAATTCAACACTATCAAGCATCATGAACATAAACCTAAATGACCCATACACAAATCCATGGTAAACCTTGAAACTAAGAATGATTAACACTCAAATCAACTCTTTCATGCACATGAAGCATATATCTAATTTGGGTTTCATGAATCCAAGTAATAAACCCTAGGAATCATGCTTGAAATTCTTGATAATTATAAAAATCAGATTAAGAGACTTACTTGCTTTGATTGTCATTAACAATTGCAAAGAAAATTGTCAATTTCCTTGATCTACTATGGCAAGCCTGAGAAGCAACATAAATGGAGGAGATGGGTGGTTATTTTCGTGAGAGGGGGAGAAGAATGAGGCAAATTCACGTGAGATACAAACAAGTTTTGATTTTTATGCTTAAAATAATATTAAATAAAAGCCCACATGCTTAAATTGTGTATCAACTCGTCACAGCAAAGTATGGCAAAATTGAGGACCAAAGTTGACTTAGTTTCACCTAGAATTTTGGAAAATACATAACATGAAAGTTGTATCTCTATGTCTAAGCTTTCCAACTATACCGAAATCACTGAAAAATGATATTTGTAGCCCAAGATATGGTCAAACTACTGAGAGCTATTCATGGAAGTTAAAAAAATTAAAGGAATGTTGAAACAGAAAAATAATTTTCCCAACTTCTCGGAAAGCGTTCCGAGTACGTTGAACCCATAATTACATGATTATAGGCATAATAACGTGTCATCCATGAGAAATGTGACATGATGGACACGTCATGGTAACCGGCGTGTTACAGAAACAAACACCGATGGAAACAATGCCCCCCTTTCAACCATCCACTTATTTAAGATTGATAATACCCATGTCAGTTGCTTTGTCTCATTACTAAGATATATGAATATAAGCGAATAAGTTCGCATTTTAGATAACATATTCTATTATACATAAGTAGTGTTAAATAAATTAATAAAGAATCAAAAGAAAATTAAATAAATAAATAAACACAAAATATATAACAATAAATAAAAAATATATAAGATTTATTAAACAAATAAAAGAAATTTTGTATAAAGACTATTAAATAAGTAAAAAAATAAAAAAATAAAAAAAAATAAATAAATGAGATAAAATAATTAAATAATTAAATCAAAAAATAAAATAAAATAATTAAATTAAAAAGTAAAATAAGGAAATAAAATAATTAAATAAAAAGTAATTTATTTAAACAAGTAGGGATATTTTTGTCATTTAAAAATTAGAATAAACAAACAATTAAATCAAATAATTCATTTATTTAAATCAAATAATTAAATTAAAAAAAAAGAGTGAAAGTCATTTATTTAAATGACTTAGGGTATTATTATAAATTGAGATAGACGGGGAGGGGGAAAAGCAATTTACTATTGAGAAGCGAACTCCAAAAAATTATAGGTGGAATTGCTGGTCATTCCAAAAGGTGGTCAACACCCACTAAGGTTTAAGTTGTATTGTGAACAATAATCAAACTTCTAACTTTCCCAGATTGATGGGACATAGAGAATGAATTATTGATTAGGGCATAAAGAGTCTTGAGCTAACCAGAACAGAACCAGTATGAGGGAGGTATGCAGCTCTAGACCCAGTGTTGTTAAAGACGTAAGCCGTATTAAAACGCAACGGAAACAAGAGTTATAAGTATTCAGTCAACTAAAACAAAGAGAAATCACTAAAATTCTATTAAAACACAATTCTAATAAGTTCATGTTATACAAACAATGTGAAAATGCAAAGCAAAAATAAAAAATAAAATAAAAATTAGAGGGCAAAAGTTATTGGTTCTATGAGTAGTACAAAGAACAATACAAATACCGATAATGTGTTTGTTGAAATTTAAAGTTCACCCCAAAACATATCTTAATGCATTAAAGAATTATTATACAACTTGATTTTGGGTTGGGTTGGGTTGGGTTGGATCGGTCAATTTGTGAAGGGTTTTTCTCACACATTTTTGTGAGGTATGCCTAAGTGCAGCTCCGAGGTGTGCGTTTGATGAATGTCACCTTGCTTGGTCTTTTATGAGGTGACAACAATGTCTAAACCTTCGAGAATACCAGTCCTGCCAAGCTTATCCTTATGCCATAATCCATATATTCCAATAGTGAAGTCTGTGAATTGTAAAACCATCCAGCTAATAACATGACTCTCAAGACATTCACTCAAGCACATAGCTTTGTGCTGACAAGGGCAGTCTACTCAAAATCTTTATCTTTGCTAAAAAGCATAGATTTCAGGAATGTAGCTATTCTTTCTCATTAATGCTGTCAAATCCTTCAGAACTGCACAAATACTATCTGCAGTAGGATGAGATGTATCCCTTGCAACAAACAAGTTTGTTTCCTGTCCTATAACAATCCAGCTACATCCAGGAAACTTTTTCACTCCTTTTTCTCTCATTTCCCTTCTCAAAATGTTAACCTCATTCCAGTTTCCTAATGCAGCATAAATATTAGAAAGTTGCACATAGGGTGAAGGATTATGAGGTTCCAGCTCAATAAGTTTCTTGGCCACCAACTTTCCCCTAATATCATCTCTATGTATTCCGCAGGCACCTAGAAGTGTAGTCCATATCTTGGCATCAGGTTCAAAATTTAGCTTGTCAATGAAATCCTCTGCCTCTTTGAGAAATCCGCAACGACCAAGAAGATCAACCATGCAGGCACAGTGATCTACTCTAGGTTGAATCCCATAGCACTTCACCATACTCTCAAAGATCTGGCGACCTTCAGATACCCTCCCTGCATGACTACAAGCGGTGAGGACACCAAGGAATGTGATTTCATCAGGCACGACACGAGTTTGCTTCATCGCATCAAAGACTTTTAGTGCATCTTCTGCATACCCATTTTTAGCAAAGCCACTTATGATTGAGTTCCAAGTAATGACAAAATCTTTATCAGCCATGTCATCAAAAACTTGAGCTGAACTGTTCACATCCCCACATTTTGCATACATGTCTACAAGGGCACTACCCGTTATCTCGTCTAAGTCATAACCAGTGTGAAAAATAAGAGAATGGATCTCTCTGCCATCTCTCAAAGAAGATAATACAGCACACGCTCTGAGGACACTGACAAATGTAGCCTGATCAGGTGTAACATTGTATCTACGCATTTCTCGATAGAAATGCAATGCTTCATCACTGAAATCATTTTGGGTGTGTCCTGAAATAATTGCAGTCCATAAAACTGTACTTCTGGGGTTTGGGAACTCTGCAAAGAGAACACTAGCAGCTGTATTTCTCTTGGCTTTCATATACATGCTCAAAAGAGAGATGCGCAAGAAGTCGTCATCAAATAGAAAGCCATTCTTCACTATAAGACAGTGAATTTGGGTTCCCAGAGTAAACTTCTGAGGTCCATCACATGCATCTAACAAGCTTGTTAAAGTTATGTCATTTGGGTTCAATCCGTCAGCCTGCATCTCTTGATACAGAACAACTGCTTCCTTTAAATTGTTTTGGGCATATCCAGCAACCAGAGCATTCACTGAGACAACATTCCGCTGAGGCATGCAGGAGAACACTTTATGTGCATCCGCAATAGCCCCACACTTGGCATACATGTCAATAAGTGAGCTTCCTACATAAATACTGCTTGTTTCTAGACCGGTCTTAACGGAGAGACAGTGTATCTGTTTCCCATGATTAAGACCTTCAACATTTGCACAGGCATTGAGTATACTAGCCGATGACACTTCATCAGGGACAATCCCCAAAAAAGTCATTCTTCGAAACATGCTAAATGCCTTAAAATCATCCCCTTCCTGCACATATCCAACAATAATTGCATTCCAAGACACATTGTCTTGATTCCTTATACTCTCGAATTGTTGCCTAGCTTCCTCCAGAGCTCCAGACTTTGCATACATGTCAACCAATGCGTTTCCCACAAATAAGTTTGATGTTAACTTGTTCTTGATAATAACTCCATGCAACTGGCGACCCATTTCCAAATATTCCAAGCAAGCACATGAACTCAGAATACTTGTATAGGTAAAGTCATCAGCCTGAAAACCAGAGCTCTTCATACCAGAGAACAGTTCCAACACTTTGTGGGCATACCCATTCTGTGAATAACCGCAAAGCAAGGCATTCCATAAAACAACATTCCTATCATCTGAAGAATCAAATACATTTTTGGCAGCTTCCATTTTCTCACACTTGGCATACATATTGATCAAAGAACTCGCGACATAGACATTAGAGTTTAAACCCTGTTTGATAGCCTCAGCATGAATGATCAAGCCAAAGTCAAAAGCCGCTAAACTTGAAATTGCACTCAATACGCTCCCTAATGTGGATCGTGAGGATTTAATACCAGCTTTCCTCATCCTTTGAAAAAAAACAACAGCTTCTGCCTCGTAGCCTCTCTTGGCATGCCCAGAAATCATCACATTCCATGCTACAACATTCGGGTTTTCCATCTGAGCAAACAACTCACGTGCTTCATCAAGCTTTCCTAGGTCCACACACACATTTATCACAGTTACAAAAGCCACTTGGTCTGGCACACAGCCATTTTTTATCATCTTTTCAAACAATTCTAATGCTGCCTCAGGCAAACCAGCTTGAACATACCCAGCAATCATTGATGTCCAAGAAACTGTATCCGAATCCACTGCCCCATCAAAAACCCTCCTTGCATCACTCACATTATGACACTTTGCATACATATCAATAAGAGCCCCCTCACAGAAAGAACCCAACTCAAGCCCAACCTTAACAACACAACAGTGTAATTGCCTTCCATAACTGGCATTCACTGCTTTAGCACAAGCAGATAAAACTATAGCACATGTGAACTCATTTGGCAACACCCCACAGTTGCACAACCACCCAAAGAACATAAAAACATTTTCAAACAACCCTCGCTTTGAATACATGGATAAAATAGAATTCCAAGCCAAAATATCCTTATTTTCAAGCCTATTGAAGACCTTCTCGGCCAAGTGAACATTGCCACACTTTGCATAAAGATCAACAATGACATTGCCTAGCAACCCTTTTGACCCAAATCCAAATTTCAGGCTCTGGGCGTGGATAATTTTGCTTGTTTTCACAGCAAGGATTACTCTTTGAGACGTTTCGTCGAACATATGGCGGGTTTTGATTTGCTTGCATTGTTGGAGGCAAATTTGCAAGAGATGTGAGTATATGGGATTTGGGACCCGATGAGTTGACTCGGAAGAAAGCTTTGGGAAGCCTGAGTAGTGAAGAATGGAATGTGATGATAACATGTGGGTTTGAGTTGCATGGTGATTTGGAATTTTGAAGGGAAATTTGAGGCGCATTGGCTCGGGAATGGCCTTAAATCTAATACCATTAAAATTTATCAACCTGGAACAGTATAAATAAATAAATAAAAACTTTTTCTAACAAACTAAAAAGAAACAACTTATCAAAACTCGGCCATGAAGAAATTCATATTTCCTCCTATCAAGTCAATTTAACTTCTTCCATTTCAAACAAATACAGTAATTGTCATCAATGAACTGAAGAAATTCCTACACTCTTGATGGCTACAATTGAAATGCCTTCTTTTGAAATAACCCAGTAAACTTTATTATCACATTCTTTCTCAGTCATCTATCGCGGGGCGCGTGTCATTAGGCAGTCTCCGGCCATGCACAAATGAACTGAATAGATGCAGAGCTCTTGATGGCTGTGCATAGGGTACCATATGAGCAGCACCCCTCACTGTGGCAAAGGTCAATAAATTTCCATACTCGGTGACCCATCCTCCAACCTATAACGAAAAAGAAAAAGAAAGAACAATTGTTCAGACATATATGAAATTAATAAGTAAAAGGGGAACAATGAATTTGATGCATTGCATTACCTGTTTTTTGTGAAACCAGGCTCCATATGGGACTGTAACCTTGAAGTTTAGATCATGTGCTAGTTCGCGGATAAGTGTTCGAGAACTCAGTAAAGGTACAACAGAATCTTGATCCCCACTATAGTTTGATAAAATTAAAGAATCAACAGATTTGTATATAACCAGGAGCTATATTTGTTGTGTACATTAGAGTTCTTACCTAAACACCCAAACAGGTATCCCATTTTGGACTATCCTTTTGAGCAAGGGAAGCATGTTGAGGTTACCATCAGTATCGCTGTAATTCAATACCCTGCCCAATATACAACAAAGTTCCGCAAAATATTTACTCATCTAACAAACTTAGGTACACAGGATACCTGACAGAAGAATTTGATAATTTTCTTGTTTGAGCAAAGTTGGTAACAGAATTGCAGTAAGAAAAATATTCATCTTACCCACTGCACATAGACCAGCCATAAGGTAAATTAGTCCTGTTCGCATGAAGAGCCTTTTGAACCTCAGGAAGGTTAAAATAGAAGTATCTTTCATAGGACATACAAACATCGATCCCAACACTTATCTTTGTTGCCTTCATTTACAATAAACAATTAAGGTTACAAAGATTAAGTAACGAAATAGCATGAGTAGGGAACGAACAAGAGAAGTAAAAGAACATAATGTATACCATTTTCCGCAACCGCAGCTCTTGCTCTACTATACTTGGATAGCAAACATCAAGTATCACATCATAATTGTTTATATAATCACCAACAATTTTATTTGCTTCAGACATGGCTTCAATGCACGAATTAGTTACATTATGAGTACTTCCGAAGACATAATCATTAAAATCGCATTCGTTCATGATGGTTAGCCCAATTTCATCAGAAATCATTCCATGTGACCAAAAGTATTCAAATGTTGCTGGAGCATCCCGATCAAGTCTGAGTAGAGGATTTCCGATCTAATCAGTGCAATGAGAAATGGAGTGATTAAAATCAGTTTTAAAACAACTATGAGATTCCAAAAAGAATACCAGCAAACATAGGCATAAGAATTATAGTGTCAGGTTTTCTTACAGCAACTCCTTTGATATTGAACTTGAAACCATTTGAGTGTGCATTATGGTCCAGAAGAACATCGGCTAACTGTGGTATGTAATGACCTATTAAATCAATTTAATAAACGACTCAGAAATGTGTTGATCACAGTCAAATCTATCAATATGTGAATCATATTTCTTGAGCTAAATACATTTGACACTTGCATGTCTAATTAAAACTCAAGGAAATAATCTTTTAAGAGTTTGATATTCTCAATATGATTGGAAGTTCCAACATGGTACTGTCTATGCTTATCCATCTAAATTTTCCCAATCAGTAGCATATTTGAAAATGAATTAGATAGGCAAGTAGGCAAAAGTTGAAAATTTTTGCCTTTGATAATTATATTAAACTGTGACTGAAACTCCAGTTATTTCATACCTGCATAGCTTTCTCCGGTAAGAAACAATTCTCTTGATTTAAACTCTGGGAACTTCTCATACCAGTTCATCATAAATACGTGCATATCCTTGGCTGCCAAGAAAGAGAGATTTATCTTTGATCAATCTAATTGGACGGCAAGTCAAAATAGTATGTCAAATTATAACAAATCAATTAGCTGTCCCCAAGGGGAGTGACTTGGTGGTGTAGGCCTCATGATCTGGCCTCCAGGTCTTGGGTTCGAATCCAAGAGGTTCGTTTCTTGTAAGAGCCTAGGGAATCCGGGTATTTAGCTGCTCCGCTTAAGCGTGTAGGGTGGTAGCGTGTAGGGTGGTTTGGTGGTGGGGTTTCCAACGTTTAAAAGAAAAAAATCAATTAGCTGTATGTTATTCCTCTTACCAGTGGAGGCATCCCCACAATTATAATCAGAAGTTGTATTTGAGTATGACCATCCAACTCCAGCAGGAGACTCAACAAAGAGGAGATTTGATGCTACCAAAAAAAAAAAACAATTGAAATAAATCTGAATTGAAAATTTTCTTAAGAAATGAATTGCTAAACTTATGAATTAAATCCCATTTGCAGTGGCTATACCTTTATTCCATGACATTGAATTTCTTCTAAGGCCTCTTCCATCACCTCTTGGATAAAATGGACCCAATTCTGTGAAAGCACCTCCTCCAACAGATGAGCAACCTGGGCCTGCACATTATATGATAATATTAATTTTGTTCTTGGCCACCCTTTAGTTAAGAACACAACAGCAAAATCTTTTAAGATTCCTCCCCAGCTACTTCTCTACAGAATGTAAACAAAAAGAGAAACTAGAACAAGAGGCGTCACATCCAATTTGGTTAATGAAAAAAACAGGAAACTAACAACTAAAGTAACAACAAGGCAAGTGAAAAGGAAAAGAGTTTATGAAACCCACCAAATAAACAAAACAGAATCCACTGTCATATCACCGAATTCACTTGAAAAAAAGAAGAACATAAAACAAAATACTCAAATTTAGAGACAAAGAGAAACTTTATATACGAAATCACTAGCTGTAGCCTGTAGCACGAGACAGTTACAAGCATACTCATACTCTTATTCAAGATTTGCACAAAAATATAACCAGATTCAAAAATAAAAGGATACCTCCATTGAGCCAAAGAGTGAGAGGCTTCTTGTGAGGATCAACTTCAG
>SKCR01048345.1:0-40252 GCA_019454045.1 Zanthoxylum bungeanum | reverse complement strand
CAAAAATATACCTTCCAGTATTTGTAGATGGAGCAAATCTTAGTACCGGTGATATGCACTTCTCTCAGGGAGATGGTGAAGTCTCATTCTGCGGGGCAATTGAAATGAGTGGCTTCCTAGAGCTCAAGTAAATTCTCTCTCAAATCTGTCGGAGACTTTAATCCAATCCACCATATTCCATGCATGTAATTTCAGGATAACACTTATTTCTACAGTTACTTCAAAGATTCTTAACAAGGATGACTTTTTAGCTATTTCTGTTAGTTGTATGACTGTAAATTGTTTATTTTTATCAGATATTATTCAAGACAGTGACACTCCATATGTTGTAATCACTAATCAGGTGTGAAATCCTAAGGGGAGGAATGAAAGAGTACCTTACACCAATGGGGCCAACTCCTCTTCACGTAAATCCAATTTTTGAGATAGGTCCAGTCGAACCGAGATTCTCAGAATGGCTGGTATTCGAGGGGATCAGTGTTGATGAGAGTGGAAGGCAGCACTACCTTGATGCAACTGTTGCTTACAAACGTGCAGTTCTCAATGCCATCGACTACCTCTCCAAATTTGGCTACTCCAAAGAACAGGTTTGGATCTCCTTCATTGTCATATATATTTTAGTTCCTTGAGGTACTCACAGGAGCGCACGCACCAGCATTGGAGAAGTGAGGATTCTTCCCATTACTTATGCAAAAGATACAATGGTGTGTATTCAGATGTATCTTCTGTTATCATGCTGTCCATGCGAAGGAAGGATCTCTGGAATAGTTGACTCTCCCAATGCATGTGCAACTCTTGCAATCCCAACAGCTATATTTGATCAGGTTATTTCTTCTTACCATCCAATACAATCTCAGTGTTTACAGATCAACTGCCTAATATCTACACTTAAAATCATGATCCCAAAATTTTTATGACATTGCTAACTACCTATTCAGATACTAAGATTTTAACAAACAGATTACAGATATATGTTTACATTAGAACTCTATATTCTAGATTCTCTTCCAGATGCATAATATCTCCCCCACTGCCTCGTACAAAAACCTGATATGAATCCAACATGCATAATTAACATTTGGTACAACTACCATTAGTGAATTAATGGTTTTATTGTAAACACACTAACCACTCAATTAGTGGACAATTATAACAACCACTCCACTAATTGTGTTGAGTTAGAAGACAAGTTATTGCCTCTCAAATTAAGCTTTCATTTGAGAGTTCAAACATTTCCAACAATAAACTCCAAGTAAGAGAGCTTAGAGAGTGAAGTGTGAGATTTTTTGTAACAAGGTATAAATCTTTGTAAATTCTATTCAAGTAGTAATAAGAATAAAATTTTTCTAATAAACACTTTTTAGTGGTCAGAGAATCACAAGTGGTATCAGTAGCTTTGGTTACACCTTGGGGGTTGAAAAGCTGAAGAACGAAATTCGGTTCGGCAAATTCGGGTTTCGGGAAAGTTCTCAAAAATCCATTTTGAGCATACCATCATATTGTTCACGTCGAGACGAGCACAATGGTATTTTCCGGCGATCAAACCGACACTGGAGGAAGTCCCACAAGCCGCACGCGCACCATGCGCCACACGCGCTCCATGTGTCTGCCACGTCAGCAAGTCGGTCCCATCTTTGCCACGTCAGCAGACACGTGTCAGCCACGTCATTGAGCCCACTGAAGTCTCTAAAATTTACATTTTATCCCCAGAAAATTTAGAAATTTACAAATAAGCTCTTGAGTCGGATTTGGACCAACGAAGAGTCAAATCCGCCATTTTCGACCGTTCCGGACGTAACGGTGACCTCCGATTTGTGAAAATCAGCTACGATTTTGTCCTATTTTCATTAAACTTTAAAATTAAAATAAAAAATGGAAAATTCCTCTTCTGGTGCGATGATCAAGCCGACAACAACCAATTACTCCCTCTAGAAGTCTCAGATGATTAATTATTTGCATTGCAAAGATTTGTTCGATATGATCGAGGTGAAGGGAGTGAGACCAAATTCTATCAAAGATAGTGATTGGAATAAACTAACAATAGAACTCTCGGTCAGATTAGGCAATGTATCGGCCACAGTGTCTTCCACCACGTAGCACATGATACAGATGTTACAAAATGTGGATGAAGCTGAAAGACATGTACCAGGCCAAGACAGCTCAGAATAAAGCCTTGTTAATGAAGCGTTCGGTGAATTTGAAGCCACGGAGTGTAACTTTTGTTGCAGAACACACTAATGAGTTCCAGAGCCTTGTTTACCATGCCTATGGTAAAAAATGTCATGTCGAATGAAGAGTCCAGGAGAAAAGACGTTGACTCATAACAGACAAAAGCCTTCGTTGTGGAAGACATCGAGGAAGAGAAAGAGGAAGTGGCAGAAGCACAACCAGAGGTTGATCCTCAGATGGAAGGATGCCTACCTATAAGTGCTACCATTGTGGCATAGAAGGCCACTTAAACAAGAATTACCGAAAACGGAAACGAGAGCAGGGCCAAGGCAATCACCAGTGACCAGCCGAAGAATAACGAAGAAGAGACACTAGTAGTTGTCCAAGGAGATGTAGCCATATACCCTCACAATGCAACCCAAGATGTTGAGTGGGTGGTAGATACTGCAGCATCCTACCACGTCACTCCTCACAGAGATTTCTTTACAACATACAAAGCAGAAGATTTTGGTTCAGTAAAGTTGAGAAATATCAGTTCCTCTGGGGTAATAGGAATTGATGATATTCAATTGCGGACAAATGTCGGGTGTACATTATCTTTGAATGATATCTTGCATGTTCCAGAACTTTGGCTGAATGTACTCTCGGGGATAGCCCTTGACAAACAAGGCTATGACAGTCACTTTAGAAATGACACATGGAGAATGACAAAAAGTGTCATGGTTATCGCCCGGGGACATGTTTGCGGCACACTATACAAGACTTATGTGAAGAATTGTGAAGACAGCCTCAATGTACCTGAAAAATAGGCTTCTCAAAATCTGTGGAACCAGAGACTCGATCACATGAGTAAGAGACGGTTGTCTACCCTGACCAAAAAGGAGCTTACCAAAGATGCTGCACTAGGTCCTTGCAGCCATTATTTGTTTGTGAAGAAATTGAGGAAACCCTCTTTTTATTTTCTTATTTTAAACTATACAAGAATTGGCCATATATAGCCTTCAGTCTTCTCTATAAAAGGAAGATAAATCTACCCATAATTACATACAATCAATTATAATCAATTACCATATCTCTAGCAATCTTAAAGATATTTTCCTATTTTTAACACTCCCCCTCAAGCTGGAGCATATAGATCATATGCACCAAGCTTGTTACAAATAAAATCAATACGAGGACCGCGAAGAGACTTAGTGAGGATGTCCGCTAATTGTCCTTCAGAGTTGACGAAGCTAGTGACCATGCATCCAGATAAAATTTTCTCCTGATAAAGTGACAATCGACTTCTATGTGCTTGGTCCTTTCATGAAACACAGGGTTAGATGCTATATGTAGTGCTGCTTGGTTGTCACAAATTAACTACATTTGTGTCCCACCTCCAAACTTTAATTCCTGTAACAACTGTTTTAACCATACTAACTCACATGTTGCCAAGGCCATAGCTCGATATTCTGCTTCTGCACTAGACCTGGCAACAACTGCTTGTTTCTTACTTTTCCAGGATACTAGGTTGCCTCCAATTAAAACACAATATCATGTAGTAGAACGCCTGTCGGACGGAGAGCCTGCATAATCTGCATCAGAATATCCAACTATCTCAGTATTGCCTTTATCTTCATACAATAATCCTTGTCCTGGCGCTTTCTTAATATACTTAAGAATACGTATGACAGCATCCCAATAACTTTCACATGGAGTTTTCAGGAATTGGCTAAGCACACTGACTGCGAATGAGATATCTGGGCGAGTAATTGTAAGATAGTTCAATTTTCCAACTAACCGCCTATATCGTCCAGGATCTTTTAGTGGCTCTCCAACTAGTTTCCTATACTCCTCAGGGTTTTCCAATGGCTCCCCCTCTTTTGGCAGAAGTTTAACATTTGGATCCATGAGCGTGTCAACAGGTTTACAATCTAACATGCCTGTTTCTTGAAGAATGTCTATAGCATATTTTCTTTGAGAGATGACTATACCGGTATGAGATTGAGCTACTTCTATGCCAAGGAAGTACTTTAGTATCCTAAATCCTTAGTCTGAAAATGATTAAATAAATGTGTTTTCAGTTGTCGAATTCCCTCTTGGTCACTTCCAGTAATGACTATATCATCCACATATACAACCAAGTAAATGCATTGGCCATTGAATGGCGATAGAAAACTGAGTGGTCTGCTTCGCTACGAGTCATACCAAATTTCTGAATGACAGTACTAAATCTCCCAAACCAAGCACGAGGAGACTGTTGAGACCATACAGAGAGCGACGAAGCCGACAAACCAGACCATACTCCCCCTGAGCAACAAAACCAGGTGGTTGCTCCATATAGACTTCCTCTTGGAGGTCTCCATGAAGGAAGGCATTCTTGATGTCCAGCTGATAGAGTGGCCAGTGACGCATAGCAGCCATGGAGAGAAACAGGCGGAAGGAAGCAATTTTGGCTACAGGAGAAAAGGTGTGACCATAGTCCAAACCAAATATCTGGGTATAACCTTTAGCAACAAGGCGAGCCTTGAGTCGATCAATCTGCCCATCAGGACCAACTTTCACCGCATAAACCCATCGACAACCAACTGTAGATTTCCCAGGGGGTAACGGAACCAAATCCAAAGTGCCACTTGAGTGTAAAGCAGCCATTTCATCTATCATTGCTTGTTTCCATCCTGGATCAGACAAAGCTCATGGACATTCTAGGAAGAGGAACAGAAGACAAGGTGGAGACAAAAGCAAAATATGGAGCAGATAAACGATGATAACTGAGAAATGTATAAATAGGATGTGGATTACGAGTGGAACGAATACCTTTACTGGTGGCAATTGGGCCAGGAAGGTCCAATGTACGGGCAGGAGCTGGAGCAGGTTGTGAGTCAGTGGCTGCAGTGTCAATGCCGGCGGAAGATAGAGAACGAGGACGACGGTGATATACCTGAAGAGGACGTGATGGTGACATAGTCTCAAGTGGAGGATGAAAAAATGGAACAGTAGTAGTACCGTAGAAGGGGCGGGAGGGAAGAAGAGTGGGTATGAGGAGAGAAGTAAGGTGATGACTCGAAGAATGTGACGTCGGCAGAGATAAAGTAGCGGTTATTAGCTTGGAGAATAACATCGGTACCTTTTTGAAGTCGGGAATATCCTAAGAAGATGCATTTAGTAGATTAGCAGAAAGTTTATATTGTCCCGGGATTAGATTATGGACAAAACACACACAACCAAATATGCGAAGAGGGACCGAATAGAGAGGTGGTTGGGAAATAAGATAGAGTGGGGAATTTGGTCTTGTAAAACAGAAGAAGGCATGCGATTAATGAGATAGCAAGCAGTAAGAACTGCATCCCCCCAGAAACGAAAAGGTATATGGTTATGGATTAATAAGGTACGAGCCGTCTCAATGAGATGTCGGTTTTTACGTTCAGCTAGACCATTTTGTTGGGGTGTATAGACACAAGATGACTCATGTAGAATACCTTGAGATGAGATAAAGGTGGTAAAAGGAGCAGAAAAATACTCCCGAGCATTATCACTACGAAATACACGAATGGGAATATCAAATTGAGTTTTGATTTCAGCACAAAATTTCGAAAAAATAGGAAATAACTCAGAACGATCTTTCATTAAAAATAGCCAAGTATTTCGAGAGTAATCATCAATAAATGTCACAAAATACCGAAATCCCATAGCAGAATTGACACGACATGGACCCCAAACATCGGAATGAATTAACTCAAAAGGGGACGCGGCCCGATTATTGACTCGATTGGGAAATCGTACACGAGTATGTTTCCCAAGTTGACACGACTCACATGGAAGTGAAGATAATGAAGAAAGTTGCGGAACTAGCTTCTGAAGCTTAGAGAGACTGGGGTGACCCAAACGGTTGTGGAGAACATCAGCAGAATCGGTGGAGGTGCAAGCGACCGCAGGCAATGACTGCGTGAGATGATAAAGGCCTTGTGACTCACGTCCTGTACCAATCATCCGTCCCGTACCCTGGTCCTGTACAATAACAGAATGATTAAGAAATGTGACAGAACAATTCAGATCATGAGTGAGTTTACTAACAGAAATAAGATTGAAAGGACAACCCGGTACATAAAGCACAGATTTCAGAGGTAAGGAAGGAACAGGAGAGGCTTGTCCAATTCCTTTAGCGATAGTTTTAGAACCATTAGCAAGAGTAACCATAGGATGAGAATGAGAACTAGTTAAAGAATACAAAAGTTTTGGATTACCAGAAATGTGATCAGAGGCGCCAGAGTGCAAGACCCATGGACCCAATTGTGAGGACTGAGTGATGCAGGCAACAGAATTACCAGTATGAGCAACGGAAGCAGATGACGAGGACTGAGAGGCCTGATACTGGAGGAAAGCTGCATATTCGGCTTTAGACAAAGTAACATTCTGAGAGGGCTGGTCGAAGTAGTCCGAGGACGGGGAAAGATCAACTTGATTACTGCTCGGGTCGGCCATGGCAGGGAACAGCGGCGATGAATAGTGTGCGTGAACAGTGACGATGAACAGTACTCGTGAACAGTGACGCCGGAAAAAGAAAAAGGAAACCCTAGGATCAACCTAGCTCTGATACCATGAAGAAATTGAGGAAACCCTCTTTTTATTTTCTTATTTTAAACTATACAAGAATTGGCCATATATAGCCTTCAGTCTTCTCTATAAAAGGAAGATAAATCTACCCATAATTACATACAATCAATTATAATCAATTACCATATCTCTAGCAATCTTAAAGATATTTTCCTATTTTTAACAGTTTGTTAAGAAACACAGAGTCTCGTTTAATTTCTCTTCAAATAGAAGATCAAAGTTGCTCAGTCTGGTACACTCTGATGGGTGTGATCCTTTGGAGGTTGATTCACTAGGCAGTAACAAGTATTTTCTGACTTTCATTGATGATGCTTTTCGGAAAGTGTGTGTATTTCCTAAAGACAAAGGACCGGGTCATAGATCATTCAAGTTGTTCCACGCCATGGTAGAGCGTGAAACAGGGAAGAAACTGAAGTGCCTCCGCACAAACAATGAAGGCGAGTACAGCTCCAGAGAGTTCGATGCCTACTGCAAAAGACACGATATTCGACATTAGATAATTATTCCACGCACCCTACAAAATAATGGCGTAGCTGAAAGAATGAACTGCACTATTGTGGATAAAATCATAAGCATGATCAGTATGGCTAAGCTGCCAAAGCCATTTTGAGGAAAAGTCGTTTGTGCCGCCTGCTACCTGATCAACAGATCACCATCTATACCGTTGAATTTTGAGATTCCGGAGAAAGTGTGGTCTGGCAAGAATCTCTCATACTCTCACCTAAGAGTATTCGGTTGTTTAGCCGTTGCACATGTATCCAATGAGCTCAAGCAGAAGCTCGATGCAAGGACTACTCCATGTATATTCCTAGGCTATGAGGATGCAGAATTTGTATACATGGGATCCGAAGGAAAATATGGTCATTAAAAGCCAGGATGTAGAATTTCTTGAAAACCAGACAATTGAAGACATTGAAAAACCCAAGATGTCTTCCAATTTCAGTGCCGACAGAAATCCAGACCCTGCACCAGTACAATTGGCCAGAGATCAGTGTTCTAAAACGCGCTAGGCGCTAGTCGGGCGGCGACCCAGCGCCTAGCGCCTAGGCGGGGCCTAGACAATTAGTCGGCAGACAGTTAAAAGTATAATATTTTCCAACATCATAATTCATAAATAATCCAAATCATATAAATTCAAACAAAATGTAATAAACATAAAACCATTAATCAAACTCAATCAACCACATAATGATATAAAATATCATTTAATTAAGTTCATGTTCATCATCCTATAACAAAGTTGAACTACACTAAATATCTAATTCTTCATCTAATTCGAACTCATCATCTTGAAGTTCTTCATCAGAATCAAAATCATCTTCATCAAGTTCTCTGTATTCAACATTTCTGGCAACCATCCTCAACGATGCTTCTCCAACCATCCTCCAAGTAAGCCCTGAACCGGGCTCTACTTCTTCATCATCACCAGAGTGAGAGTCACCACCCTCAACGATGCATCCTTGTGCATTAGTAGCATCTTTGGCTTCTAATACATCACTTTCAAATCCTTCTCCATTTTGAGCTTGTTCTTCAACTTGGCATTTAAGGAAACATAGACAAGATTGTTTAATCGATTCACATCTAGTCTATTCCTTTTCTTCGTGTGAATCTACATAAATAATTTAAATAAATCAATTAATATTAATAATTACAAAATAAAATAATCAAAATTTAGCTAATGTTAAATATTTACCCCCTCAAAAGTGCTCCAATTTCGTTCACACCCGGATGAACTAGTGGTAATATCATTTTTGCCATTTTTACCAAGTTCGTTGTATGATGTCCATATGTACGCCACCATGAAACTACAAATGAACATAAATAGTTGAATGAAATATAAGATTTTTTATATATTTTGCAAAATAATTCAAATGAATACTTTGTTTTTACCTGGATTAAAAACATCAATCGATACCCGACATGCTTTTACCCCCACTTCTTTACCAAAAGCTTCTTCTTTGCCTTGTATGAAGCCAACTCCTCATTTATCACCTTATTCTGCATGTCGATGCAATTGGGGAAGAAAGCCTCCACAACCGTAAATACTGCATCCATTACTTTCACATCGTACTCGATACTTGAATCCTTATAGTAATAGTAAGGATTTAAAAGATAAGCAACACAATGTAATGGAGTATCAAGCCGCCCTTCAATTTTACTATCAATAATCTCCAAGATTGGCCGATAATTACTCTCAATATTGTTTAATGCATCATTGATCTCTTCTTTTGCAATCTTTAGCTCTCCATAAACAAACCTCATGGATGGCTTTCTATCCCCATCAACTAATCTAAGCACTCTCACCAAAGGTGCAAACACCTTCAAACATTGGGTCACCCCATTCCAAAAAGAGATACTCATCACCGTGGCAAATGCAGCTTTCCCTTTAGCTTGCTTCGACCATATGCACTCATCCCATTCCGCGCTAGCAAACATGGTTCGCAAACTTTCTTTTTTCTCGATCAAACTTTGTAAGGATAAGAAAGCTGAAGCAAACCTAGTTACTCCCGGTCTGACTATGTCCCTCTGTTTTGTAAACGATCTCATCATGGACAAAGTCTTGTGATGGGCATACACGAAAATGGTGAAAGCCTTGGCACTATCAATGATTTTCTTGTATCTCGGCAATTTCCCAATACTTTCAAGCATTAGGTTGATGGTGTGAGTAGCACATGAACTCCAAAAAATTTTGGCATCTTCGCCTTCAACAACTTTGCCGCGGCCATATTATTTGAGGCATTGTCTGTTACAACTTGAACAACATTTTCCGCCCCCACTTGTTCAATGCCCGTCATCACATACTCATAAATGTGCTCCGCAGTATGCGCCACATCAGAACTTTCCTTGGAAGAAAGAAAAGTGGTGCCTATTGTGCAATTAATACACAAATTCATAATGCTTCTCCTTTTCCTATCACTCAAAGCATCTGTCATGATAGAACACCCGTTCTCCATCCACTCCTTCTCATGTAGTTTCAGGAAATCTTTAACACTTGCAACTTCCTCTTTCAACAATGGCTCCCTCAACTCATATTGGCTAGGACCTCTGAAACTCGGTCCAAATTGACCAACTGCTTCCATCATCGCTATCCAACTGTCATTGTCAATAGCATTGAAAGGAATTTCGGATTCATACACCCACTTAGCAACAAATCGCTTGACATTATGTGTTTTTTCTTCAAAAAGCGCTTCATTAATATTTTGTTGCCGCATTGTTTTTCCATCACCAGTTGAAGAATCAGGAGGGGTTACCACTATCCACCTATCCAAAGGGCCGCGATGCCAAGGGGGTCTTGAATCTAACCCTTCTTCTATTTCACGAATTTCAGCTTCTTCTTCATCGCCCCCAATATTAACTCTTTGCCTTATCTCACTAACATGCTTCTCTTTTCTTTTCTTCCTATTCTTTGCCTCTAAAATGGCTTGTCTACACTTCTCTTGATCTTCTTTACTAGACTTTGGACATTTTGCAACATTCCCCGATATATGCCCAATATGTTCTTTCATTCGGTAAACTCCACCGGAAAATTTTTTTGAACACAACTTGCATTTCACTTTATCCAAGTTATTCGAATTCACTAAAGCCCCATACTCCCATCCAACATCATTTGAATTCCGTTTAACGGGACTACTCTCCGAATTAGAAGCCGCGGAAGAAGAAGCCATGTCCCATCCTATATAGTATAAATCAATTAATTTAATAAGCATTAATCATTATTACAAAAATTACATTTTAATAACAATAGTAAAATACTAAATTACTAATAAGCATTACAACAATGGCAGAAAAAAATCAAAAAAAATACTAAATTAGTTATACTTATAACAAATTAGTCTAACTAGTCTAACTAAAAAAAATACAAATTAGTTATACTTTAAAGAAACTAGTCTAACTACTAATATTAATATGTAATTAATTTTTAATTATTAACAAAAAAATAAATCAAAACGAAAATTAAAATAAGATTTTAGGTCAAATTAATAACATAAGGAAAATAAAATACGAAATTAGTTATACTTATAACAAATTATATTAGGGGTTATTTATATTATTGCTTGTTATTTCTATTGAAATAAAAAAAAAAAAATACCTTGAAACCAATTGAAGAAATCGCAGTCGCAGTCTCGCAGAGAAGAAATGAAGAAACGCAGCGCAGAAGAGAGAGGCAGAGGAGAAAAGAAGAAGGGTTTTTTTTTTTTATATACACACGCCAAAACGACGGCGTTTTGGCTGTTTATTTAAACGGCCAAAACGGCGTCGTTTTAGCCGTTTAAATAAGACCAAAACGACGACGTTTTGGCTGTTTAGTTTTGGTCAAAAAAAAAATACAGCGCCGATACACGGGCCGTGTATCGGCGCCTACGCGGCCGATTGGCGGCGAAATCGGCGCCTAGGCGCCGATTGCACGCCGCCCAGTCGACCGCGCGATTACCACCACCGATTTGGTGGTAATCGCGGCGGCTGAGACCCGATTAGCGAAAACGCGCCGCCTAGGCGCGCCTAGGCGGCGCGTTTTAGAACACTGCCAGAGATAAGGTGCATGATATTTCAAAAGCGGAACTAGAGGAGGCAGATAAGGATGTTGAGCAGGGGGAGACACAGCCCGCTCCATCGGAAGCTACAAAAGAGAGTGCTGAGCAGGGGAAGTTGCAACTCGCCCCACTAGAAGCTACAAGATCATCCACGGATTTGGATAATAGCAGACCTCCTGAAACGAGTGGACCTCAGACAAGAAGATATGAGCAAGGCAAGATTTCATCAACCAGATATCCGGGATCCGTATATATTATGCTTACTGATGAGGGCGAGCCAGAGAGTTTCCCAAAAGGCAAGAAGACGCTGAGGAACAAATCGGTGAAGAAAAATGGCAGCAGAAGAGTACTGTGCAGAGACACGGTGAAGTGTGTTGTGCAGAGACACAACCAACATGTCAACAAAGATAGTTACACGGGACAAGCTAGAGCTGTGAAGAGACATAGCCGGAATAACTATAAGATGAAAATCGTTTCGGATACAGTTTGGGGGGGGGGAGAATTGATATGAATCCAACATGCATAATTAACATTTGATACAACCACCATTAGTGAATTAATGATTTTGGTGTAACAACCACTAACCACTCAATTAGTGGACAATTATGACAACCACTCCACTAATTGTGTTGAGTTAGAAGGCAAGTCATTGCCTATAAATTGAGCTATCATTTGAGAGTTCAAGCATCCCAACAAGAAGCTCCAATTAAGAGAGCTTAGAGATTAAGTTCCAAGTAAGAGAGCTTAGAGAGCGAAGTGTGAGGTTTTTTGTAACAAAGTTTGTAATTTTTGTAAATTCTATTCAAGTAGTAATAGAAAGAAAATTTTCCTTATACACTCTTCAATGGTCAGAAAATCACAACATAATCTTCATGAAAGACTACTGAACAGTCACTGATATAATGTATTAGTGAAGGGTATTTTCTAATATCAATTCCATGAGATAATTTTGCACATGCACCTCATGCCACTGAAAGAACATAGGGGTACAACCTCAGGATCTAAATTTTACAATAGACGTAGAGCAATTGATTTTGGAAAACGGATACAAATATAAAATGCTGGACTAGACAACAAGACCATATCAAGGCGGCTTAGAAAGCATTATCAATTTAATAAAACTTTTAAGAAATGACAAATTGACAATGCATGCTCTAATGTTTTAAGTGATAGCTGTGGTTGTGCAGGATATTCGCCCAAAAAGCAGCAAGGTGCCAGTTGGACCCCGGGTAGTGAGGAAACCAGATGTCTTAAAATGCACTTATGACGGAAATTTGCCCATCACAAAGAACCTTGGAGCGAGAGCATAACTTAAGTCAAGGGTACTAAGATAATAAAAAGCTCTTTGGATACAGAATGCCTTATACATAGGGTGATGCATGTGGATGAGAAACAAAAATGTGGCTGAATAACATGCAGTTTCTGCTTTAAACCAAAAGCGCTATCTCTGTCAATGTAAAAACCATGTCCTTATGAGAAAAGGTTGTGTTACAAAAACTTTGTAGCTATATTCTCCTGCAATGAATGATTCAGATAATTTCTCAAGCAAGCACTGCTGTAGAGTTTAACACCCATCAAATGCTAGCCCCTAGTGTTTTTAGAACATTGTCTATAGCTCTGAAGGCAAAATAAAGTCCAGCTAGAAGTTGAAAAATCAGGCCCGCATACATGCATCAACAGAATTAGAGATTAGCCACTGAATATTATTTCAAAAGACAGCTATTTATTTGGAATCTATTCTGATTGAACTTTAAAATAGATAATTGAGTTATCCTATGTGTTTCAGTACTCCATCTCCTTATCCGAGATGCTAGAAGCACTAAAAGATACAATGTTCATATGAGTTGGATAAGGGCAAAGGAAAAGGCATTTGTTAAATATCAACTACTTTATAAAAAGAAGTAGTTTGGTTTATATAAATAACCCAAAAGTACAACTGGTTAAGAGAGCTTTAATCTCTAAAATTGTTTTGAACATGACCCTTCAGAATGTTTAAAACAGAAAGGATGCGATGAACTTATGTTGACCTTGTCCTAAGAAGTTACCTCAAATTTCAAAATTTCTGGATTCCCACCAGCAAATATATGGAAAGAGGCTACTTTGTCATATTGTGCAGTCAATAATATATTGAAAGTGTCCGATGGTGTTGTAGAGCTGGGCATTGGATGCCAACAGACCAGAGCCAAAGGTCTAGCTCCACACTCAGAACCTGCACAAAGCAGCAAATTAATAATTATTTTAAAAAAAAATAATAATAAGAAGGATTAAGGAAGATGAAGAAACAACATAAGAATAATAAAAGGGGTTCTTTCTCTGTTTCAATTCTGGAGGAATAAAAGGAAGGGCATAGGCACTGATTCACAACAACCGCCTTTCCCAAAAGGAAAAAAAAGGGCTCTTGCTTTGAGTCACAAGAAAAAGAAATATGATATTGTTATACTGAAAGCTACATTGCAGAAGCTTTTAAATATATGTGGAAAGGGGAACAGATTGCATCATCGAAAATTATAAAACTGCAAGAAGGAAAGTTCATCGACAGGTTCACAAAAGGCTAATTCTGCGTATATAAACTACACCATTGTGGTATCAAACTATCTGCCTAGAAATGACTTTCATGTCACAGTACTGTCAAAGAAGCATTATCCTAATCCTTTCTACCAGTTTAATGTGATCCAACTACATCCCAAGTTAGTAGCGTTAAGAAAGGGGTTTGACAAAGATTCCAAGATAACAATGGATTTAAGAGATGTTTAACCTGTACAATACCTTGGTACCGCAACAGCTCAAATAAGTATTACAGAGGAACACTTACATATTACTTTCCTTTTTTGCATGCATGAAACAATGGTAACAAAGTACTCTAAAGAAATAGCAGCTATGTGCCGAGAAGCATGCATCTAGAGAATTCAACCCACATACTAAATGGCCCAGAGATTATATTAGCAATAGACAAAATGGTGCTGAAGCCAATTTTCTTTTCATTATAATGTATTATTTAAAAAACAAATGGAGTTGTGAAATGACCACGAAGCCAAAAGATTCATATACAGAACTTAAAAATCAAAATTGCAAGACAACAAAAATATCGAAAATGTCATCATAAGTTAACATCAAATATATACAAGTCATAAACAATTTACGAATTTGAACAACAGAGTAATGATGATCCATCTGTACATTAGCAAATCAGTCTGAATTGACAAGTGCTCAGCAGGCGGTAAAAATTAAAGATTTTATAAATTGAGATATATATTTGATAGTTTGGCCATACAACCCATACCTGTTTTCCCGATTTTGTTCCAATCAATTCCCTCATTTTCTCCACAGCATATATAGAACAAGCTCGCAATTCCACTTCCTCCTCACTGCCTGAACCTATTTCAATATTAGTCTCAATTATGCTGGCAAGGTTTGAACTATATTTTAGCACACCAAGCTGCTCAAGCACTGCTGGAACGACGTAGTCCGCAAACATAGTGATTGAACCAATGTCATAAAATTCTCCATATCCTTGCCCTTTGAAAGCACCCCATAAATCTGCAGCAAATATCTGTGCCCTTTTGTACAAGAATACCTGGTGACCTTTGTACACTGAGTGATCTCGAAAACCTACAACATTATAATGCAACTACCTTAAAAATAGCTTGTGCCTCAGATGCAACAATATAAAAAATATACATACATGATACATTGATACATAAAGAAAATATGACAAGAAATCTTATATAAGTAATAGGGATACCAGGAAAGTGACGAGTGACAAGAGCAACAAGTTTCACAGCTGATTTTCCACACAATTCCACGAGATTAGATGCTTTACCTCCAAAGTTTTTTTCCAATTCAAACCCAACCTACACCATGAAATTTAATGATTTCAAACAACTAATTTGGCCATTAATCAAGAGAATTGCATGGGCCGAAGTTACTTCTACTATGGTAAGTTAAGTTTTTACCTCATGCAATAGGCGAACCCGTTCATCCTCCAAAGGAAGAGGCCTAGGCCATTTCAACAATTCACGTAACATAGGGCCTGAAACCAAAGGATTATTCTCATCTTTCTATCTTATGGAATATAGAATACACACTGAGAATTCAGAATTTCACAGCCAAACGTTCACGCTGAGAAAATAAATGTGTGTACTAGGAGCATATTTTTTCATAAAACTAATAAGCACAACGGCAGAAAAGGTAATAAAACATAAAAACATAAAAGATTTATTTACATGGTGATCTAACTGTGGCTGTACTGACAGTACTGCAAATGCAGGTTCATGCAAAAATTGAAAAACTCAACTTGCATACATTTTGAAAAATGTCCTTCCATACTCTTCAACGTGTAAAAACCACAATTAATATATACATAATAGATAATCAATTCCCAGGTTAGGTGTCCGCACATTATAAAACGCAGAAGCCCGCTAAAAGACAAAAAAAATCGTTTAGAAAATTGTGTTTTTGTGTCTTTAAGTACATTGAAGTCGTGTTTTTTTGTCCTTTAGTGGACGTCTGCATTTTATAAAATGCAGACTTCTGCACCAGAGGACTGATAGATAGATAAATACGTCGGTAGATATAAGCGTCAACATCCTTCCACTGCGGCAAGGCCATCGACTAATGATGATGTGAAGCATGCTCATAAGTAGGCAGTCAAGCAACTGTTGCTGGCTTCATAATATGCTCTGTTTTCCTAGGCTACAAGAAGCTCAGAGTAGCAAAGCAGTGATTTTCACAATCCACCCTAATGTAGCTCGCTCAGTATATATTTCCACTTCCTTTACTTTGTATATCTATTTAATTAGGGGGAAAACATGTTACATAGGCACATTCTTTGGAATATATCACTTTTTCTGTATTCAAGCAAAGGATTATAGGCACATAAAAAAACTACAAGGTTGAGCAAGGAGAAGAAATACCAGTGTACTTTTGCAGACGATCAGCATCAAATGCAGATTTGTCGTCCTGAATAGCAGCCTTTAGACCCGATGCTAGATGATCATAATTTAGATCCTTATCTTTAAGCATTTATCAAATCAGACAAGAGATATGTTAGTGGAGCAAACAATAATTTGCATAAACAATGGCAATATAAACAGTCAAAACATCTTGGGATAAATAGAAATTAACCCTAAAATATATCTGGGGCTTCAATTTACATATTTTGATGAGTTTATTGCCGCAAGAGAATTGAAGTGGAGCAAGGTTGCAAAAATAATTGCATGTACCGGATATGACCAATTAAGTGGATGATACGCCTCCATTATTGCACCAGTTATGCCAAATAACACTCAGTTCCCACTACTGAAGTGCATCATTATCAAATATTGATGTGCATACAAAAACAGATTGGGGGATTCACATAACTAAAATGTCTACAACATCCAACAACCACGTTCTCAGAGTAATTTCAGAGGTTTCCATAAAAATAAAAAATAAAAAGCTAGGGGAAAGTCTGTCATGCTTGTTTTGGGAAATAGTAAGACTTGAACATAAAGGAATGCAAAATTAGTTATAAATATCTTATACTTTGGAATCCAAAAAATCTAATTAAAGAAAATCGTTGTTTTTAAACAAAATAAGAAATCTTTATAAAATGCATCCTGTCAGGAAATTGTAATAGAAATTTTCTATCTGATATACTCCAAACAAATGTTATAATTCTAACAAAAAAATATTCTTTGTCATTTTCTATAAGATCGTTCCCCAAGTTTTATCCAACAACATGAAATTGTATCCTAGACTTTGAAAATTGGCTCTGGTTGTAATTAGCAACACCAAACTATTAAAGCCTCCATAATTAAAAATAAAAAAATCTGCACCTCAAGTGAAGCGAATGCTAAAACAAGAAGCAACAGAGAGAAGAAAAAGCTAAAAATAGAGAAACAAAAATCTCACCAGGCCAAAAACAAAAATTCAAAGCATCCAAAACAAACAGGTACTGAACGGTGAGCGGACCATTATCAAAGTAGTGAATCCCTTCATAATCCCACTCTACTTTTGGAATCGAATCTTTGATAATCTCCACAACTTTCTCAATCCCTGCATTAAAACAAACATTTCACACCAGAATAAAATCAAGCATTCATCAGTAAAATAAAAAGAGAGGTCATTACCTGAGGAGTCAACGAGCACGTGAGAGGAGTGATTGGCAACCCAAGCAGAGCTTTCCCTCACCTCGTCCATGGCCTTGCTTTTGATAGATAGATAGTCTCCGTCTTAAACCCTAAATGGTCTGCAAAAATTGAAATATAAAGTATTTATACACCTACCAATGGGAAAGTATTAGGAACCGAATTTGTTTGTTAATTCGTAGTTTCCCGCTAATGTGTTGGTTTGGGCCACCAAAATCCCATCAATAGTAATACTGACCGTCTCACGTGTAACTTATAATTGTCACGTTTTTTCGCCTCATAAGGTTTAATTGTGGCCAGTCAATGGTATGTAGCCATCCTCTTTTGACATATTTATCCAATAATATCAATTTATCTTCAGTCCATTGGATCTTTTGTCTGAATTCAGATTATATATATATACATATATATATTTTTGTACTACTTTCGTCATATTCGGAAGAGCTGGGCCCCATTACTGTATTGGCTTTCTCGTGTCAATATGTGAAAGGCCCACTGAAAAACTGCGTGGAGCCGGAATGTTCAGCCAATATAAGAGAATACTAAAAAGTTTTTTGTTTTTTTGTTTTTTAATTTTATTTTAAATGAAATGAATCCCACACCCACAATTTGTGATTTTGAAAAATAAGTTAAATAATTGTTTATGGTGTTTTTTTTTATGATGTCTAAAATATTTACAAAAAATAATTATGGAAGAGATAAATTAGACATTTTTAAATTTATCATTATTTAAAAAAAAAAAGCCACTAACGGTTCAACCGTTAACCGTAACGGCTAACGGTTTGAATCATTAATCGTAACGGTTAACGGTTTCAATCATTAATTGTAACGGCTAATGGTTCGAACCGAAACCATAATTATTATGTTCGAATCGATCAAATTGCCGATTTAGGCGTGTTGGCAGTATTTTCAGCCCTATGATATTTAAGCAGTACGGCATGGGTAAAAAGATAATTCCCTTCTTGGTCAAGATCATTAATGCCGACCCGACCACTAAAAGCCAACAGTAAGAGGCCGAGCACTTTATGATCGATAACCGACCACTTCAGACCGGATGGTCGGGCATTATCAGATCGATAGCAGCATTCTCAATTCAAAAGACCATTGTGACCGACCTCATGAAGACCGATGATATGGCGATATATGCTCCAGAAGATAAGACATCCTATTTTTACGGATAAGAAGATAAGTTATCATACTTTCATGTGGAAAAGTTGATAAGTCAGTGTCATAATAGGATAAAGGAAGTGAATGTAGTTTCGACTAAGAATTCTTATGGAAAAATGAAAACAGTTTCTTTGCTATTATAAATATGAAGGGAAAGCGTGCTTGTAAGGTAGAGTTGTTGAGAAGAGAACAAGAGAGAATTAGACTTGTAAACACAAAACAGATCAGAGAAACACATTTCGGTAATAAAACATCGTCTGTTCTGTGCCCGTGGATGTAGGTTGGATCTGATCCACCGAACCACGTTAAATCTCTTTGTTGATTGGTGAATTTACTTATCTTTTGCCAAGTTTGCTTTTGGTTTCCCATAAACAAAACAAATTCACAGTTGGAGGAGGATTGTCTCGGAAGTAAAAAACCATTATTGCCCATGAGAACAAAATCCGCCGTCAACAAGGCGGTTGAAATTTTAATTCAATCTTAATTGAACCAGCCCCTTCTGATTCGATTGTGATTTATGTATGGCCAAATTTAGTCCAAGGGCATTTTCGACCTTTTACTTCAGGCCCAAGTTGCCATCACAGATTCACCCTCTTAGGAAGCCCGGATTTAGTGTATATTGGCCCAAAGATTCACAGGCTCATACCTAGTACAAATCCAAGGACCCGCCATACGTTAACCCATGTAACATTCAGATACATAAACATCACTTATGACCCCAGTCGTTTCCAGCCTCCAACGGGCGAACATAATTACCCCTCATAAAAACGGGCGTTACCAACACCAAACGGACGAGAAATCAAGTGCAGTAAATACACACGCCTCATGAGGGTGTATATATAAAGAGAATAAGTCTACAAGGAGGGGAGAGAGAACTCTCAGAGCTTAGCAATATTCTCTCCATAGCTCCCGGTATCTCTCATCTACTCCTACCTCACGGCAGCCCATGAGTATCAAGGTAATCTTTGGCATTGCCATTCCTCTCCCTACGGTGTTCATAGCTCATTTCCTCTACTGACTTGGGCGTCGGAGTGCCAACGGCACCCACCACACCGGTGGGTAGAATCTTCACGCTCACCATACCTCTTTGTTTTGCAGGATCGTTAGTGCCCCTCTCTACGAAATTTCAATTGTGGACCTCGGGCGAAAATCAGCGTCCGCAATTTGGCGCCCACCGTTGGGCCTTGACGATTCATAGCAAGTAAAGATCTCTCAATCTATGGTTCCTAAAACACGGCCAACCATGGCTTCAAGCAGTGAGCAGACACCAAATCCTATGACTACGTAACTGACCATACTCCAAGAACGATTACGCGTCTTAGAAGAAGAGAGTCAAGACATGCGAAGCTCCAAAATAACCATTCAGAAGCAATTGGAGCAAATCTCTTCAACCTCCCAACAACCTGATACTTCAGACCATCCCAGCAATCTTACAATCCCCACCAATCTATTGGGGGCATTCAAAAATATGGCAAGCGACAATCCGCCATCAGACAATCATCCACAAATCACCAAAAAAAAGCCATATTTCTCCAGCCGGCCGATCACAACAAGCACCTCTTCCATGCGAAAGGGAATGCAAGAGTTCAAAAGAGCAATTCTCTCCAGTCTACATGAAGTCAGATTACCAATAAAGAAAAGCTAAGCCGAGATAACATCAGACACTCGTTCCTTATAAATCTTCAGCTCCTAAAGACGTGGAAGGATAGCCATATTCTCCATACGACACAGATGAATTTCTATTAACTCTAGAGTACATATAAAAATTTTCACCTTCTCCATACGACATAGAAAATGATGGTCTCCTCCAGACTCGTAGAAGAATCATCATCAACCTCTCACTACATGTGAAGATTGTCATACTCTCCATAAGATAAGATAGATGGCTATCAAATCCATGTGACATGGACAGATTGTCACTACCTCTGGATAATATAAGAAGATTATCATTTACTCCATTCCACATTGATGGAATTTCATCCAATCCAGATGACGTGAAAGACGACATGAGTGGATGGTTATCTTCTCCAGACGACACAGATGAATCTCAATCTCTTTCATACGACAAGAAAGAAGTGTCACCTTATTCAGACGACGTTAAAATGACTCTTATCACCTCCAGATGACATGAAAGGCTTGTCATCTCCTCCACACTACATGAAATAATGAAGGAGCCGAGCGATTGGGTATTGGAGACATGGAAGCGCAATTGGTAGAAGGGGTGATAACAACGCCGGTTGGCATATTGGGATATCATGAAGTATCAAAATAAAAAAACAATTGGAGTATCAAAAGATACAGATCAAAACGAAAATGTAAAGAAAGCCACCAACCTACAGCATACACCACATATAAACCAAGCACAGAGAAAAGCTCATAAACCAACATGCCCACACGAAAAGCCCACAAGCGCCTCCACCAAAATAAACCAACTGCACCCTGCCTCGGAAACAATCCCCCAGCAGGCCCAGCCAGAACAAAAGCCAACGCAAAGAAGGAATGGCCCATTCGACAAGTAGATTATTCCACATGCAAATATGGAAACAATCCCCCAGCAGGCCCAGCCAGAACAAAAGCTACACGCAAATAAGGAATGGCCCATTCGACAAGTAGATTCTTCCACATGCAAATATCACAAACGAGGCTAGCCCTAGTGGTCCTTTTGTTTGTTCGACAACATTCTTGTGGTTTCATTCACGTTGAAATCATTTTTCGCCCATTATACATTCACGTGCCTGAGGACTATTTTCTTCTCTGTCACCATTTTTCTTCTTGTCGCATGCCAGGGTATGATCCATATAAGGGCTGGGGCTGGATGGTCCACGTTTGTGCTCGGTTTGCTCCTGCTCCATGGGGTCATCGGCATTGGGGACTAGAATGATACTATACTCCATATTGCAGGTAGTGTAGTCATATGCAGAAGTGGGTTCCACGCGATCTGGGGAGAGAGTTGTTGGGCCCAGTAAATGCTCTCTTACATTTCATCTACTCGACTGGAAGGTCCTCACAGGTTATGCAGCAGGCTGAGGGAGTTATCTCCTAGTGTTGGGCCAGATTCTTCCCGGGCGTAGCATGGAGCGATGCGCTGCTTGGCTGCTTTCCCACAGACGGCGCCAAGAGAAAAAAAAACACAAGAATAAAAAAGAGAAAAAGGGGATGAAGAAAGATTCTTCCGCGAATTTAAAAAATCATCAAGCACATGGTGATAATAATAATAAAAAAATAATTTTAAAACAAAAACCAAGTTGAAAAACAAATCTCATTGCCCTCTTTCAATTTGCGAACAGATCTGGATCGTGACCTAAACTTGACCCAGCTGATCGTTGATCTCAGGCTCTCCATTGTTATTTAGCCATGTCAAAGAGACTAGTAGATCATGCTCGACGCCTTGCTGATTGTGGAAGCATCCCTTTTGTGGGTTCAGCGCATTTTAAATCACGCTCATCACATTTGCTGGCTATTGTACTTTTGCTCGTAGGGGCAGTACTTCTTATTGGCTATTTACGCAATGGGTCAGGTAGAGCAACCATTGAAAAAGAGTCATTAAGCAAAGTCGAAGGTGGTGTTTCATGCACATTAGAAGTCCAGAGAGCATTACATGTTCTTAAGAAGGCAAATGGTGACAGCATGCTTAAAGTACTACATGTAGGACCCGAAACTTGTTCAGTAGTATTTAAATTGTTGAAAGAGGAGGATACTGAAGTGTGGGGTGTTGAACCATACGACTTAGACGATGTTGATGCCAACTGCAGGAGTCTTGTGCGCAAAGGGATTGTGTGAGTGGCCGATATTAAGTTTCCTCTACCCTACAGAGCAAAGTCATTTTCTCTAGTGATAGTGTCAGATGCCGTGGATTACTTGTCTCCAAAGTACCTTAACAGAACCATTCCAGAATTGGCAAGGGTATCTGCTGATGGTGTAGTGATATTTGCTGGTTATCCTGGTCAGCATAAAGCTAAAGTTGCTGAACTATCCAAATTTGGCCGTCCTGCCAAATTGAGGAGTTCAACTTGGAGGGGGCAATAGAATGACACCTCCTCCAAACGACAGCTGACCTCTTGCCTTGTCGACACAAAGATCCTGCTCCCACGTGAGTCATGTAGCTCACTGCCTAAGACAATTGGTCTCCTACGTGCAAAAGAAGCCAAACTTTGCATGAGGCGCTGCCAAATCACATTCACTAATCATGAAGAAAACCAGCCTACCATGTGTAAAAGTGCAAGTTGGACAAGAGAATTGCAAAATGTGATAAGCTGAAGCTGCTCAATATACATTCCCCATCAGGCTTCACGTGGCTGAGTTGAGAGCTCACTACCAATGCAAATAAGCCATGCTACTTCACATACAAATGAGGGATCTCCTCAAACATGCACACTGCCCAGTAAAACAGCCCACTCGCCAAAGCTCCATTCTCATTACAAGACATTATTCTAGAGGACCATTCGGCACTACAAGCACATATGTCAAGCATATGTTGAATATCTCATTCGACATGATGCAAATAATGTTTGGCTGAGGAACAATTTGACACTACACACATATATGTATATCATTTGTTAGAGGTCCCATTCGACGAGATGTAGGCTGACATCAAGGAGTGGTGCCATTAAACACGACACACATGAAAGTTTCTCATTTATCAATTGTCCCACTCGACACTACACTCATTCTGTTTTGGAATAATCCTCATACGACATGTATGATTCCCTTGGCCTTTTGACCCGTAGTATGAGGATGATCCCAACCTTCATCAGGTCTTATAAAGTGTAGTCTCCCATGGACTTCCATCAAGTCCAATAAAGTGAAGACTTTATTAAACCTATATAAGGTCCATTCGACCAAAGACCCTCACTAACCTTTGTCAGGTCCTGTAGAGTGTGGATTGTAGAATGAGAAATGAAGACTTTCACTGACCTTTGTCAGGTCTTGTAGAGTGAGAATTGTAGGATGGGAAATGAAGACTCTCACTGACATTTGTCAGGTCTTGTAGAGTGAGAATTGTAGAATGAGGAATAAAGACCCCCATGGACCTTCATAAGGTCAAGTAGAATGAAGATCATCATGAACCATATCATCAGTTCCATACGACATTAAAGACTCCCCTGGTCATTTGACCTGCTGGTTCAGTCGACCGGGTACATCCCCCATGGACTCATGCCGAGTCAAGTTGTAGACATGGTTTACACATGTCGTATGAATTATATCTTCCTGGCCTCATCAAGTCCAGTCGACCGGGGACATCCCCCATGAACTCATGTCGAGTCAAGTTGTAGACATGGTTTACACATGTCGTATGAATTATATCTTCCTGGCCTCATCAAGTCCAGTCGACCGGGGACATCCCCATGGACTCATGTCGAGTCAAGTTGTAGACATGATTTACACATGTCGTATGAATTATATCTTTCTGGCCTCATCAAGTCCAGTCGACCGGGGACATCCCCATGAACTAATGTCGAGTCAAGTTGTAGACATGGTTTACACATGTCGTATGAATTATATCTTCATGGCCTCATCAAGTCCAGTTGACCGGGGACATCCCCCATGGACTCATGTCGAGTCAAGTTGTAAACATGGTTTACACATGTCGTATGAATTATTTCTTCTAGGCCTCATCAAGTCCAGTCGACCGGGGACATCCCCCATGGACTCATGTCGAGTCAAGTTGTAGACATGGTTTACACATGTCGTATGAATTATATCTTTCTGGCCTCATCAAGTCCAGTCGACCGGGGACATCCCTCATGAACTCATGTCGAGTCAAGTTGTAGACATGATTTACACATGTCGTATGAATTATATATTCATGGCCTCATCAAGTCCAGTCGATCGGGTACATCCCCCATGGACTCATGCCGAGTCAAGTTGTAGACATGGTTTACACATGTTGTATGAATTATATCTTCCTGGCCTCATCAAGTCCAGTCGACCGGGGACATCCCCTCATGTACTCATGTCGAGTCAAGTTGTAGAAATGGTTTACACATGTCGTATGAATTATATCTTCATGGCCTCATCAAGTCCAGTCGACCGGGGACATCCCCATGAACTAATGTCGAGTCAAGTTGTAGACATGGTTTACACATGTCGTATGAATTATATCTTCTTGGCCTCATCAAGTCCAGTCGACCGAGGACATCCCCCATGGACTCATGTCGAGTCAGGTTGTAGACATGGTTTACACATGTCGTATGAATTATATCTTTCTGGCCTCATCAAGTCCAGTCGACCGGGGACATTGTAGACAACAGAACCTGGGCGACGCTGTTCTAGGCTCGCGGCCTAGTCGGGAGTACTAAATAATATGGAGTCGCCACCCGGTGTGAACCGGGACAACGATTTAAGGCCGCACTCACCCCTCGCAAGGGAATACCTCAAACCGTTGGGTTCAGAATGGTCCCTTACTTATGTCACTTGTGATGATATGATTTGTGCAATAAATTAACCGAGTCTACTCAATAATCATGCTCAAGGGTATTTAGATCTAACATGCATTCGCTAAATAAATCATATTCTAAGTTTGCATGCTTGAAAGTAAGTCTCTGAATGGCAAACACGATATCACACAATGAGTATATTGAACCATTAAATAAATGAATCACTATTCAAACATAAACCTAAACTAATCAAAATAACATTCTTAAAAATAACATAATCATGCTTAGAAATTAAATAACAAAACTAAATTAAATCATGCTTAAAATAATAAATGAACGACCTATAAACTACAACATGCTCAAAAACAAACTTGGATGAGACGAGATATGTGTATCTTAAGTGGTACATGGCGTTGTATCCCGAGTGCAGACCGCAATACCGTCCATTCGGAATCGGCTACAGAATTATATTCGGGTTTCCATCCGATATACCACAAAAGGGAACACACATCCGCTCATCCAACAATCACATCATGCCTCAAACGACTCTCATGCAATAATATTTTAAAATAAATAAAATAAACGAAAGATAATAAATAAAAGGTGCCCTCAGGTCTAACCTCTTTTGTCGTCTCACGAAAGGGCGTTACACGTCCGTTGGAATGGTGAATGATCCGCAACTCTTTTGGTTCACCAACTCAACGTCTTTCCTCGCTGTTTTGCAGTTCGGGCTGCTGTTTTTACTCCGTTTTGCTACTGTTTGTGGTCTCGGTTTTCGGTGGTAAAGATGCAGTTTTTCTGGACTATTTTTAGCAGTTTCTGGGCAGTTTCTTGGCAGTTTCGGGGTGCAATTTTGGGGACTGTTTTGGGGTAATTTAGGGACTGTTTTGGGGGTGATTTAAGGGTCTAATATGTGTGTAATTTTGGGTGAAATATGCGGCTGGACTGGGTGCAGTGAGTGTGTGCGTGAGGCTGTGAAGTGAGGGGCCTTTGTGCGTTGAAGTTAAGGCTATTTTGAGGGCTAATGCGTGAAGGATGTGGCTGTGGAGTATGTGTTGAGTGATGGGTATTGTAAGGCTTGGTGAGAAGGGCGGTTTGGTTTAGGGTGCGTGAGGGCAAACGACAATTGGCTTGTGCAGGTTATGGACGTGAGGCAAATGGCGTTGAGTGGGTTAGAGGAGTTGATGATGCGCTGAAGTTAGTGCGTTAGGGCTGTTTGACTATTGGCATGAGATTAGAGCTAGTGGGGCTTTTGTTGCTAGGTGGCAGGGTCTTGTGTGTTGTTGTTGAGTGCGAAGTCTCAGTTAGGCATGGCAGTTCATTGAAGGAAGGCTGTGTGGCAGGCGTGAATATGGCTTAAGGGCTGTTCACACGCAAATTATTGAAGGGTAGTGGGCAGATGGCGTTAAGGTAAATGAGCGTGTGGATGCTGGGTGGCAGCGTGGGGCGTGGCTTGGATTGTGAAGGTCTGGGTGATGGCTATGTGTGATGTTCACGTAAAAGGGGGTCTAGCTGCATGGAGGGGGGCCGAGAGAGATAAGAGTAGGGTTTCTTTCTTGTTTGTTGTCTTTGCCGTGAGTGTTTTTGCCAGCCAGCCAGCCAGGGTTTGGATGTGTGGCTTAAGGGTTCTTTTTATAGGCCAAGGGATGGGATTTACCTTGTTAGGGAATGAATATGATTTGTGTATTAATTGGGGATATCTTTTAATTTAGTATATGATAAGGAAATCTTTTAATTTAAGGGAAGTGATTTGATTTTTTCTTTTTAGTTAATGATATGATTTATTTAATTTAGGAATGTGATTTAATTAAATTAGGAATGTGTTTTATTTAAATTAGGAATTTAATTTAATTTAATTTCAAGTTCAATTTAATTGGTGAATGTGATTTAATTTAATTTAAGTTTAATTTTAATTGGTTTTAATTATTTAATTTGTGAGATGTGTTTTAAATATTTTAATTATTTTGGATGTGACTTAATGGGTTTGGTGTGTTTTAAAACAGAGGTCCAACAAGCGAACCCGAAGCGAAACAAGCGAGTTAAATCTGACAAAATACTAATTTCCAACTTTACCCTTCTAACGTCCGTTTCTCGCGGCTTTCACAACTAAAGAGGTAGTGTCTCAATACGAGACTCATCATCGGGCTGATATGCAAAAATGCAATGCCTACAGTCGCCCCCACTTTGATGGGACTTATGCATTGTGTGACAATTACAATCCTATCAAAGTACGTGCAATGCATTTTCACTTACCTGGCTCGCCAGCTGCCACCTGACTTGCCATGTTGATTCGAACTGAGTTGATCTTGGTGGTGAGGTGCTTCGACCCTTGAGGTTCATCCCTGCAAGATGTTGCGATCTCTAGGAATTACTACCGAACTGAACTGATATGATGGTGAGGCGCTTCGACCCCTGGGCTTTGTTCCCGAACCATCTGTGGGCTTTGTTCCCGAGTTGTGTAGAGAGTGGGCTTTGTTCCCGAACTGAGTGTGATGGTGAGGTGCCTCGACCTCTGGGCTTTGTTCCCGAACCACCTGTGGGCTTTGTTCCCAAACTGAATGTGATGGCGAGATGTCTCGACCTCTGGGCTTTGTTCCCGAACCATCTGTGGGTTTTGTTCCCGAACTGTGTAGAGAGTGGGCTTTGTTCCCTGGGCTTTGTTCCCGTTGTGTTGAATGTGATGGCGAGGTGCCTCGACCTCTGGGCTTTGTTCCCGAACCATCTGTGGGCTTTGTTCCCGAACTGAATGTGATGGCGAGATACCTCGACCTCTGGGCTTTGTTCCCGAACCACCTGTGGGCTTTGTTCCCGAACTGAATGTGATGGCGAGATGCCTTGACCTCTAGCCTTTTATTCCCCTGGGCTTTGTTCCCGAACTGTATTGAGATGAGGCTTTATTCCTCTGGGCTTTGTTCCCGAACTGTGTTGTGATAGGGCTTTTATTCCCATGGGCTTTGTTCCCGAACTGTATTGAGATGAGGCTTTATTCCTATGGGCTTTGTTCCCGAACTGTGTTGTGATAGGGCTTTATTCATCTGGGCTTTGTTCCCGAACTGTATTGAGATGAGGCTTTATTCCTCTGGGCTTTATTCCCGAACTGCTGACTGAGATGAGGCTTTATTCCTCTGGGCTTTGTTCCCGAACTGTGTTGTGATAGGGCTTTATTCCCTGATTGTTTGGACTGTGGGCTTTATTCCCGAACTGCATTGGATGTAGGCTTTACTCCCGAACTGTACTGAATGTAGGCTTTATTCCATGAACTGAGCTGAATACAGGCTTTCTTCCTGAACTGTACTGAATGTGGGCTTTATTCCCGAGTTTGCTGGACGTAGGCTTTCTTCCTGAACTGTACTGAATGTGGGCTTTATTCCCGAACTGTACTGAATGTGGGCTTTATTCCATGAACTGAGTTGAATGCAGGCTTTCTTCCTGAACTGTACTGAATGTGGGCTTTATTCCCGAGTTTGCTGGATGTAGGCTTTCTTCCTGAACTGTACTGAATGTGGGCTTTATTCCCGAATTGTACTGAATGTGGGCTTTATTCACGTACTGAGCTGAATGTAGGCTTTCTTCCTGAACTGTGTTGAATATGGGCTTTATTCCCGAACTGAACTGAATATAGGCTTTCTTCCTGAACTGAACTGAATGCAGGCTTTATTCCCGAACTGAGCTGAATGTAGGCTTTCTTCCTGAACCGTGTTGAATATGGGCTTTATTCCCGAACTGAACTGAATATAGGCTTTCTTCCTGAACTGAACTGAATGCAGGCTTTATTCCCAAACTGTACTGAATGTGGGCTTTATTCCCAAGCTTTTTTGAAGGTGGGCTTTATTCCATTGGGCCTTGTGCCCGAACTGATATGGGCCTCGCCCTCGATCTGATGCTGATGTGGGCCTCACCCCCAGTATGCCATACCCGGCAGAAACTGATACTGAACTAATGTGGGCCTCTCCCCCAGAATACCATACCCGGTAGAAACTGATGCTGAATTGATGTGGGCCTCCCCCCAGAGTGCCATACCCGGCAGAAACCGATGCTGAACCAATGTGGGCCTCGCCCCCAGAATGCCATACCCGGCAAGCCTGCTATTGATTCTGATGATAATGTGGGCCTCGCCCCAGAGTGCCATACCCGGCTAAACTGATGCTGATAATAATGTGGGCCTCGCCCCCAGAGTGCCATACCCGGCAAGTCTGTCACTGATGCTAATGTGGGCCTCGCCCTCCAAGTTGACATGGGCCTCGCCCTCAAACTGATACTGATGTGGGCCTCGCCCCTAAGCTGATATGGGCCTCGCCCTTAAACTGATATAGATTTAGGGCCTCGCCCCCAAGCTGACATGGGCCTCGCCCCAAATTGATACTAATGTGGGCATCGCCCCATAATAATACTGATGTGGGCCTCGCCCTCAAATGATACTGACGTGGGCCTCGCCCCAGACTGATACTAATGTGGGCCTCAACCTTGGGACTCTTTCCCGAAACTGCTGACAATGTGGGCCTCGACCCTCTGGGATTCATTCTCAAAAACTGCTGATATGGGCCTCGACCCTGGGATTCATTCCAACACTCTGACGATATGGGCCTCGACCCTGGGATTCATTCCAACACTATGATGATGTGGGCCTCGGCCCTGGGATTCATTCCCGGATTCATTCCAAATTCTGACGACGTGGGCCTCGGCCCTGGGATTCATTCTCTGGATTCACTCCAAAACTCTAGCGATGTGGGATTCATTCCCGAAACTCTGACGATGTGGGTCTCGACCCTGGGATTCATTCCCCAAACTGCTGATAAGGTGGGCCTCGACCCTGAGTTGATACTGATGTGGGCCTCGCCCCAAAATGATACTGATGTGGGCCTCAACCCCGAGACTTATCCCCAAATGAATACTGATATGGGCCTCGACCCCAAACTGAAACTAATGTGGGCATCGCCCCCATACAGACACTGATGTGGGCCTCGCCCCCAGACTGATACTGACGTGGGCCTCGCCCTAAAACTGATACTGATATGGGCCTCAACCCTGGGACTCATCCCCAAAATACTCATATGTTGTTGATTCTGGTTGGCTTGTCTTTGCCGTTTTCTCTTTTTCTTCTTTGAAACCTGTGAATATAAAACAAAACAAACACAAAAAAAGAATGCAAAATATGTTACGTGTATGCATGCATGCATGAATGAATTCCTATTCCATTGGATTAGGTCTTCCGCCAGTTTTCTAGGTGATTGCTCATTATTCCCTCTGGTTTCATGACTCAATATCTTGTTATGTCCTTGATTCGCGATGTGGTAGACTGGTCGCCCCCAGTCTTTGTTTAGCTTTCTACTCTCCGCTGTTTGCACTTGGTCAAGATGAACCACATGGTGGGGCCTTCTATATCATCATACTATGCTACGAAATAGTCTCAATAGTTACACATATCATCGTCCTCAAAGAATGCTCAGTAATGAAACCAGAGAACCTTCAAAACACCCAATGCAACTCAAATCCAAGTCTTTGAACAAATGATTTATGCCAGACTCAAAGTGTGTGTGTGCAAATGTTCTTTCACAGCTTAATCCTTAGGTAAGCTAACTCGATGATTTCGTTTCAAAAATCGGGATCGATGGGTCAAACCAACCTAGATATCTCAATTATGCCTGCAGTTGCTTTTTTTTGTGCTCAATGTGGTATGGTTTTCTTTCTCTTTTATCTCTTTCTTTTTTCTTTTCATTTTGAACCTCATTTTTTTCTTTTCTCTCTTTTTTTTTTCTTTTTTTTTCTTTTCAACATACATACCCTTTAAGGTAGCATTTCTCCTCATGGTGGTCCTAATACTCGCCAATGGGTAGCTTCACGCTTATCGGTTATAGGTGGTTCAAATTTTTTTTTTTTTTAGAGACATTTCTTTTATTTTCAACCATACCACACATCATAACATAAGCAAATCATGATAGAAATTTAGGCGAACGATCATTCATCGACCTACAATTTCTTCAACTAGTCACTTTGCTAACTACTCAGGTTTTAACTGCTAAGAACCATAATCAAGTGCTTACGAGTCTAACATAGATCAATTACTCAAATTATCAGATAAAAGCACGTCAAAGGTTTATTGTTTCTAAGGTTTCACCCTAAGGCAATCAGTTTCATCATCAGACTTATGTCTAACTATCAAGGACTAAAAACAAACAATTTTTTTTTTTTTTTTGAAGGCCCCACCAATGATCTTTCTATCACTGCCGTAAATCTCTCTATTTCTCGATTTCCTTTTCCCCAATATCCATGTTTGCTAAACTCTTCTTTGACAAGTCTTCTTTTTCCTAACCCAACGGATATCTATGATGGCTTTTAAGACACGGGGGTTAACATGATGCATGTATGCATGAGATACATGAGATGTGTGTGATGTATGTAATAGATAAAAAAAGGAAACTTTAAACTACTTGGCCCATTATCATTTTAAAGTATTTAATCACACCATCGCGCGGTGCAAACTTGTCCCAGTTGAAAAGGCCCAACAGGTTTACACTTTACAATGATACGGCAAAATAACTTCAAATGATAAAAGGCCCATTCACAAAGTGACCCACCGGCATTTTAGAAGCTTTTGGCCTAACTGTCAAATGACACAAACTTGCCCCAGTTTAAATGGCCCAACAAGTTCACATCTTTTGACAAAAGGTCCAACTGGATCCAAATGACGGCGGTCCACCACACAAACATAAAATAAATAACTACCGGTTCTTTCAAGGCTAAGTTTCACAAGTGGGTTCACGGGGCGTGGACAAAGGCTCTCGTTTGACGAAGGATTACCCACAACTAGGACTCCACACTCAAGGGTTCAAGCGACCAAGTGAGTGCACCTTTTTTATACCTTACGGTACGTGCCAACGAGTTACGGTGTGTGACTAACTGTCGAATGGATTTCCCGTTGTAGATTCCCCAGAGGGAGGGTGGAGCGAGGCTCTCTTAAGTACCCAAGCCCCTTAGGCTCTTATCGATTGGTGTCAGGAATAAACAACGAGTCCTCCAAACTAGTCTGTCACAACGAGCTACAAGTGATGATTTATCTAGGTGCCTTCACAGCTTTTCCCCGAAGGGTAGTGAGTGAAGGAAGACACCCAACCATCACCTAGCTTCAACAAAGCCTTTGATTAACTCCTTCAACCCACTATAGAAATGGTCAACTAATGCACAAATTATACACATCACAAGACATGATTTCGAGGCCGATTCAAAATATCCCCAATGGAGTCGCCAGACTGTAGACAACAGAACATGGGCGACGCTGTTCTAGGCTCGCGGCCTAGTTGGGGGTACGAAATAATATGGAGTCGCCACCCGGTGTGAACCGGGACAAAGATTTAAGGCCGCACTCACCCCTCGCAAGGGAAGACCTCAAACTGTTGGGTTCAGAATGGTCTCTTACTTATGTCACTTGTGATGATATGATTTGTGCAATAAATTAACCGAGTCTACTCAATAATCATGCTCAAGGGTATTTAGATCTAACATGCATTCGCTAAATAAATCATATTCTAAGTTTGCATGCTTGAAAGTAAGTCTCTGAATGGCAAACACGATATCACACAATGAGTATATTGAACCATTAAATAAATGAATCACTATTCAAACATAAACCTAAACTAATCAAAATAACATGCTTAAAAATAACATAATCATGCTTAGAAATTAAATAACAAAACTAAATTAAATCATGCTTAAAATAATAAATGAACGACCTATAAACTACAACATGCTCAAATACAAACTTGGATGAGACGAGATATGTGTATCTTAAGTGGTACGTGGCGTTGTATCCCGAGTGCAGACCGCAATACCGTCCATTCGGAATCGGCTACAGAATTTATATTCGGGTTTCCATCCGATATACCACAAAAGGGAACACACATCCCGCTCATCCAACAATCACATCATGCCTCAAACGACTCTCATGCAATAATATTTTAAAATAAATAAAATAAACGAAAGATAATAAATAAAAGGTGCCCTCAGGTCTAACCTATTTTGTCGTCTCACGAAAGGGCGTTACACGTCCGTTGGAAGGGTGAATGATCCGCAACTCTTTTGGTTCACCAACTCAACGTCTTTCCTCGCTGTTTTGCAGTTCGGGCTGCTGTTTTTACTCCGTTTTGCTACTGTTTGTGGTCTCGGTTTTCGGTGGTAAAGATGCAGTTTTTCTGGACTGTTTTTAGCAGTTTCTGGGCAGTTTCTTGGCAGTTTCGGGGTGCAATTTTGGGGACTGTTTTGGGGTAATTTAGGGACTGTTTTGGGGGTGATTTAAGGGTCTAATATGTGTGTAATTTTGGGTGAAATATGCGGCTGGACTGGGTGCAGTGAGTGTGTGCGTGAGGCTGTGAAGTGAGGGGCCTTTGTGCGTTGAAGTTAAGGCATTTTGAGGGCTAATGCGTGAAGGATGTGGCTGTGGAGTATGTGTTGAGTGATGGGTATTGTAAGGCTTGGTGAGAAGGGCGGTTTGGTTTAGGGTGCGTGAGGGCAAACGACAATTGGCTTGTGCAGGTTATGGACGTGAGGCAAATGGCGTTGAGTGGGTTAGAGGAGTTGATGATGCGCTGAAGTTAGTGCGTTAGGGCTGTTTGACTATTGGCGTGAGATTAGAGCTAGTGGGGCTTTTGTTGCTAGGTGGCAAGGTCTTGTGTGTTGTTGTTGAGTGCGAAGTCTCAGTTAGGCATGGCAGTTCATTGAAAGAAGGCTGTGTGGCAGGCGTGAATATGGCTTAAGGGCTGTTCACGCGCAAAATTATTGAAGGGTAGTGGGCAGGTGGCGTTAAGGTAAATGAGCGTGTGGATGCTGGGTGGCAGCGTGGGGCGTGGCTTGGATTGTGAAGGTCTGGGTGATGGCTATGTGTGATGTTCACGTAAAAGGGGGTCTAGCTGCATGGAGGGGGGCCAAGAGAGATAAAAGTATGGTTTCTTTCTTGTTTGTTGTCTTTGCCGTGAGTGTTTTTGCCAGCCAGCCAGCCAGGGTTTGGATGTGTGGGTTAAGGGTTCTTTTTATAGGCCAATGGAGGGGATTTACCTTGTTATGGAAGGAATATGATTTGTGTATTAATTGGGGATATCTTTTAATTTAGTATATGATAAGGAAATCTTTTAATTTAAGGGAAGTGATTTGATTTTTTCTTTTAGTTAATGATATGATTTATTTAATTTAGGAATGTGATTTAATTAAATTAGGAATGTGTTTTATTTAAATTAGGAATTTAATTTAATTTAATTTCAAGTTCAATTTAATTGGTGAATGTGATTTAATTTAATTTAAGTTTAATTTTAATTGGTTTTAATTATTTAATTTGTGAGATGTGTTTTAAATATTTTAATTATTTTGGATGTGACTTAATGGGTTTGGTGTGTTTTAAAACAGAGGTCCAACAAGCGAACCCGAAGCGAAACAAGCGAGTTAAATCTGACAAAATACTAATTTCCAACTTTACTCTTCTAACGTCTGTTTCTCGCGGCTTTCACAACTAAAGAGGTAGTGTCTCAATACGAGACTCATCATCGGGCTGATATGCAAAAATGCAATGCCTACAGACATCCCTCATGAACTCATGTCGAGTCAAGTTGTAGACATGATTTACACATGTCGTATGAATTATATATTCATGGCCTCATCAAGTCCAGTCGACCGGGGACATCCCACATGGACTCATTGCGAGTCAAGTTGTAAACATGGTTTACACATATCGTATGAATGATTTCTTCCTGACCTCATCAAGTCCAGTCGACCGGGGGCATCCCCCATGGACTCATGTCGAGTCAAGTTGTAGACATGGTTTACACATGTCGTATGAATTATATCTTCCTGGCCTCATCAAGTCCAGTTGACCGGGGGCATCCCCCATGGACTCATGTCGAGTCAAGTTGTAGACATGGTTTACACATGTCGTATGAATTATATCTTCCTGGCCTCATCAAGTCCAGTCGACCGGGGACATCCCCCATGAACTCATGTCGAGTCAAGTTGTAGACATGATTTACACATGTCGTATGAATTATATCCTAAATCTTCATCTAGATTAGTCGACCGGGGACATCCCCAATGGACCCATGTCGAGTCAAGTTGTAGACATGGAATACACATGTCGTATGACTTATATCCTGACCTTCATCTGGTTCAATCGATGGGGTACTTCCCCAATGGCTTTGGAAGAGTCAAATTCATTATCCCGACCATTATCTGGTACGGTCGACTGGGTACTTCCCCATTGGTTCTTATAGAGTCAAGTTCATAACTTGACATTCGTTTGGTTCAATCAAAAGGCATCATCAATGCTCGAGTACACCTACATATTATGGCCTCGTCCCAGGCGACACACGCGACAAGTACTCTCCAAGCCAATGACTCATTGACTTAGAGAGTATGAGACAAATTGTATGGGCCAAATTTAGTCAAAGGCATTTTCGACCTTTTACTTCAGGCTCAAGTTGCCATCACAGATTCACCCTCTTAGGAAGCCCGGATTTAATGGATATTGGCCCAAAGATTCACAGGCCCATACCTAGTACAAATCCAAGGACCCACCATACGTTAACCCATGTAACATTCAGATACATAAACACCACTTATGACCCAGCCGTTTCCAGCCTCCAACGGGAGAACATAATTACCCCTCATAAAAACGGGCGTTACCAATACCAAACGGACGAGCAATCAAGTGCAGTAAATACACACGCCTCCTGAGGGTGTATATATAAAGAGAAGAAGTCTACAAGAAGGGAGAGAGAACTCTCAGAGCTTAGCAATATTCTCTCCATAGCTCCCGGTATCTCCCATCTACTGCCCTCACGGCAACCTATAAGTATCAAGGTAATCTATGGCCTTGCCCTTCCTCTTCCTACGGTGTTCATAGCTCATTTCCTCTACTGACTTGGGCGTCGGAGTGTCAACGGCACCCACCACACCGGTGGGTAGAATCTTCACGCTCACCCTACCTCTTTATTTTGCAGGATCGCTAATGCCCCTCTCTACGAAATTTCAATTGTGGACTTCGGACGAAAATCAGCGTCCACAATTTACAACTTGATTGATCAACGATTCCATTTTGAAGTTATTGTGCATGTCTAGAAAAGAGTATCATTGAGATTTCTTGCTTGGATAGGCAACGGCTTCATCACACACTTGACATTATAAAATAATTATTGAAACCGGGATTGCTTTTAATAAAAGTTGGTAGCTTGTTTACAATTTGCCTCGTCTCTCTGTCCCACCGTTAGGGCTGAGCAGTCAGCAAGCCGACAATAAACCGTCGTCGTTTCAACAACAAAGGGAGAGAAAAAGAAGTAAAACCTAAAATAAGAAAAGGCATGATAGGAATCAAACCGATTCCCGTTCCGTCTAACTTTGTTTTTGGCTAAAATAGATGGCCATAAGGCCATTCCAGTTCACAATCCATCGCTACAATAACACAATTCTTTTCTCATCTCTCTTTGTCATTTCATCAAACACATCGTCGTCAACAACAACGTCAAAGTTTCTCTCTCCTTCATCGTCTATAACTTCACGTATATTCTCTGCTTTCGGCATCCTCCGTGGATTCGCGTCCAGCGCGTCTCTATCCCACTCGCGACACCAACAGCAGCAGCAGCAACACCATCGGTTAAGGCAGTTAGCCACACCGCTGGACACGCTGGCTCAAAAGATTGGAAAATCGGTTCGGCGCTCAGGCGCGCCCTCCAAAGCTAGGGTTTATTCCGATATTAACGTCGTTCGGCCTCGAGAGTACTGGGACTACGAGTCCCTCACCGTCCAGTGGGGGTAACATCGTCACTTCGTAATATTAGTTATTATTATCTATTCTGCTCTTGTTTTGTCTGCTTCATGTTTTAGGTTTTCTGTTTCACTTGAAAAATTATACAAAAATTGATTGTTTAACTCATTGGAAACGACTTCCTTGCTTTGAAATGCTAGATTAATGATTGTAATCTATTAATTATAAATATTTTCATTTAGTTGCTGGCATGTTTTAGGGTTAGTAATGGTTATCTCTGTGTTTGGTTTAATAGGGAGCAGGATGACTACGAGGTGGTGAGAAAGGTTGGGAGGGGGAAATATAGTGAGGTGTTTGAAGGCGTGCACTGCACCGATAATGAGAAGTGTATTATTAAGATTCTCAAGCCTGTTAAGAAAAAGAAGGTGAGTCTCAACATGGAAACTATTTTTGTTATTACTAAGAAATGCTTTTCATTTGAATATTGTATGCATGTGTATCAAGATATTTAGTATGTGGATTGGCATCACATTATTGCAGAAAAGTTGTGAGAATTAAGAGTTAGATTGATCGGCACATTTTTGGCTCCTGAAGTCTTAGTGCCTGGTCTCACTCAACTTTTGTTTGACTAATTCTCGCCAACCAAAATATGTATTTTGAGAACTCTTTACTTATGGAGGGTTATAGTAAGAGCATTGATCAAATTGTCATATTTGTTTATTTGTTCATTGTGCTTATGTTGAAAGGGAAAAGCTGTTATTCTATTATGTTATACATGGATGTATGCAATGCCAATAGATGAACTTTTGCTGATTGCTTTATTGAAATCTATGGTTATCCAAGGCTTCTTTTTCCCTCAATTTACATGGAGAACTGCTTATGCCTCTGATCTCAAGAAGTTATTCCGATTTTGTTAACGATGCTTGTGAAGCTTCTGATTTGCATTGTATGGCGCAGCTTGAGACTGGAGACATTGACCGTGTTTTTCCTGCCAAATGCAGATTAAAAGGGAGATAAAAATACTTCAGAATCTTTGTGGCGGACCAAATATTATCAAGTTGCTTGATATTGTACGAGACCAGCAATCAAAGACCCCAAGTCTTATATTTGAATATGTGAATAATACAGATTTTAAAGTTCTTTATCCAACACTCTCGGACTATGATATTCGGTATTATATCTATGAACTTCTAAAGGCAAGTGAAACACTAGTTTATTTTTCAATTGGTAAATTGAACGTGCTGCAAGCCTTACATTTACAACTATTTATATTTATTCATCAGAACACCCCCACACACAAAAGATTATCTAATGCAGACGGTGCTAGAAGACAGAAAAAACATAAACTCTAATGAAATGTTTTTGTGTATTAGCACATTGGAGTTCATGATTTGTCTTTTAGTGCATTTTAAAGAGATACAGCCATTCACACTAGATAATGATAACTAATCTGTACATCGTAATTTGAGATGTGGTAGAATGTAGGGTTTTTCTATTCGTTTTTATCCAGTCTTGTTTGATGGGTTAGATTTCTCCTTTGAAATTTTTTAACTATCTTCTTTTTTCACATTTTCTTTCAACTAGAGTAGTGGAATGGAGAACTAGCTTTTGTTGAGTTGTAGAAGAAAGTGTGCAATGTATATCAATGCTTCAAGTGTGCAGTTGAACATAATTGTAGTTTCATATATTTTCATTGAATGATTAAAAAACAAAACAATAGTTTTAGACTTAGTAATGATAGCGTGATGAAGAGTGTTGTCATTTAAACTTCTACCGTTCATGATAGGCTGCAGAATATGGATAAAAGGCATTAAGGAAATATAGAGGATGTTGTTTCTCGATGATTCAGACGGATAACTTTTTGCATGCAAGTTATTCCTGTAATAATTAATATTAATTTTGTCTTCAATAATGCGCCATTCTTTCCAGAGCTTCATTTGGTCCATTAAATTTTTTTTACTGAAGAAGCATTTCTTGTGTCAAAAGAAATTTTAGCAAGAGTTAGAGCACTTGTAGCCAAGGAGCAAAACTAAGTCAATATGTTCTGTTGATGCAAGATTTTGTTCTACTATACATATTGAATGGTGATCTTTTACTGATGTTGATACTTGATACTTGATATTGGGAAATGCTAACGAGTGTAATTTTGTTGGGAGGAGCTGTTTTACATTATACTTTCTAGTAGTCTTTATGTTTTTTTTGGGTGATTTTTATCAAAGATCTTTGCTTGTTGTTTGTGAACCTTTAACAACTTTTTCATTCTTCATGTGATATGAACATTACTCTGTAGGCATTGGACTACTGCCACTCACAAGGTATAATGCATCGAGATGTGAAGCCCCATAATGTGATGATTGATCATGAGCAAAGGAAACTCCGTCTTATAGATTGGGGTCTTGCAGAGTTTTACCATCCAGGCAAAGAATATAATGTCCGTGTTGCTTCAAGGTAAATTTTTTTTTTTAAATATATAAATTATTCCACATCTATAAGTTCTAATTTTTGGGTTTCTTCTTTTTTCAACTGATTGTCCATCTGTCGAAGACAATATAGCATCTAAAATTTGCTAGATAATTGTAACTTAGCTTGGTCTGATCTAACTATTTATTACTTGGATCAGCTATGGGATTGGAGTTAACTACTTAACTCATCATTGGCAGTGGATAGGTTGGATGGCTGATACTGACTAATATTGTATACAGAAGATTATAGTTAACGGAATAATGATGTTAAAGTAGGTTTTCCTAGAATTTCTGAGAAACTAGTTTTTGGTTTTGAATTTTGGGTTTGTATTCAAATTTTTTAAGTGTACCGGACTTCTTGTTGTCCAGTGCTTGTTACACTTTGAACTCCAGGGCCCAAGCATAAATATGAAGAAAAACAAACTTATTACTTATAGTAGAAAACTTTTAAGTTTGTTAGTTCATAAATCACTCATAAGTTTGTTAGTCCATAAATCACTCATAAGTTTGTTAGTCCATACATTATGTGGTTTTAGAAAATACTTTATAAAAGAACTTTGGGTCCTGATCGAGTATCTGTTGATGCCCAAGGATAAACAACTACTATTTTATCAATTGGGATAATGTTTCTTTTAATATATTTTTGTAATAAAAAATTCACGATTGATTGAGGATTGTTGGGTATCCACAGAACAAAGATGTGCTAACTTTGAGACTAATAAAAAAAATGTGCATTTTTTGAGTGGAAAAAGAGAGAGTGGATTAGGACAATGAAATAAAAACTGAATAAATATACCTTCGAGGAATTATGTCAAAGCACTTTTATGGAGGTCAAAGCAAATCTAAGTTGATTTTGAACCTAGCAAATGCAAATAGTATCTGTATCACTGAAAACCGATCCAAATTTATGAATAAAATGACAAATAACTAATACCACAAAATTAGACAACCCAAATAGTGTGTGGTTGTCAATTGTCATATGTTCTGACTGCTTTTTAACTGCAAAATTGAATCGTCTTTGAAGGCGGGTGATGATGTTAAAGCACTTGGTATCTCGAAGTGAATGTTTATTGCTGAATTCTTACTG
>SKCR01048344.1:0-40241 GCA_019454045.1 Zanthoxylum bungeanum | reverse complement strand
CAACCAATTTAAAACACACAAATAATACATCACAAATTACAAACTCATAAAGTATACACAACCTTTATGGTTTACAACCCAAGACTTTAAAAAAAATGCAAATGACGACTCGAATGTCTGGACCAACCCGAAAATACAACTGTGGCACGTGGATCCCAATCTGGTACTGCTCCTGCTATTCTCGCGAACTACCTCTATCCATGCAAAAGCTCTGAATAAATCTATATCCTCGCCAAGAATCGAGCTCAAACGATCTCCAAACCTTTCAAAGAAAGATCCACTGGTCAACAAACATCTCAAGGATCAGAGCGATGGCTTCGGAACTTGCTGATACGCTTAACGAGGCAATCGGGCCCCACAACGAAGATCGGGCCCCACAACTAAAAAGCGGGCCCCACCACCAGAAACTTTCAACGGTGGATATATATATACCAAAACGCTCGTATAATCGAGAGCAACAATCTGAAACGTTCGGATCGCCGATCCAACGGTCGGATCTCAACTTCCAATACAAATCCCGAATTACCGGTAGATATAAAATGAAAAACAACCCAAACGATGTCGGATCGGGAAGTGACCACCGGCGTTGGAAAGATCTCGGCCTGAAAAGTGCTCACTCGCCGGAGGTGGCCGTCAGAAGTGATCGGAGGTGGCCGGAAAATGCAGAATTAACGGCGACGAATCGCTCCCTTCAGGCGGCGCGTGGTGGCGGCTGATCGACGGAGGAGTGGCGGCGGCGGTTTAAAGATTTGGCAAAAGGAGAGAAAAATGAAATTTTAGGAGAGAGAGAGAATCTTCTTTATTTTTGCTTTGCTGATATCTTCGTACACGTCTCCCACTGTCCCCTTTAAAAACTTTCAAAAGAAATTTTTTTTTTTTTTTTTACACGTGGTATTACATATTGCAACTCTTGGAGGGCAATTTTTGTTCTTGCTAGCACATAAGGAGTCAAAGAAAGGTGATAGGGAAACTCAGCCAAGAGTTTGGAACTTAAAAGGAAGGCTTGGAGCTTCTACATCCAACCAAAACGTTTTGAACTTCAACCGATCAATGTGAGAATTTCCGCTACTTATTTTGATTTATTCACACTAGAATCATGTTTAGAATCCTTGGGCAAGTCTTAGAGACACTAACATAAACAACAAATCACGTACATAGGACAACCAGAGATACATAAAGCCATCATCTTATCCTGAGTGTAGAGGCCACCCTAAGTTGCCAACCAAAGCAGGAAAGCATGTCTCGGGATAGCTTTACGAGATCAAACAACTCACCACCAACTCCTCATAGTACTCCTCAGCCTCAAAGCCTCCCAAGCATTCATGATCGAAAAAATTACCTATTTGATCATCCTCTAAAACCAACTCATCCTCCCTCGAACTACAAGGAAGACAATCCAAAGGCAAAGAGTGAGCCAAATCAAGAAGAGTAGCCGACCTCGCCGTGGGCCAACGCCAAGAAGATCCATCAATAATTATAGATACCTTATCCGTTCTATCGAACCAATAATCATATATGACTCTCTCACCCATAGTATCCATAATTGGCCCTAAAGGATGCCAATTATCAAACCACAATAAAGCCCTCTCACAATTCCCAATCCTAAACCTCATCCTCCAACGAACCTAAGAAAAAATGCCTAAAATCTTCTGCCAACTCCACGAACAATCCCCATGAAAATTCACCTCCCAAAAACTCTGTCATCTCAACAAGTAAGTGTTGACCCAAGTACACCAATAGAAACTTGACCCGAGCAAATAAATCAAAATGCTTAGTAATAGTTACCCTATTCCAATCCTCCAATCTCTTGATTCCCAAACCCCATTGCTCCACAGGCAAACAAACTTTATCCTAGCCACATTTGCCTCAGTAGAAAAAAAACTCATTACCCTTCCATAGAAAAGATCTCAAGGTTGCCTCCACATTCCTAATAGCAGACTTGGGCAAAATGAATAATGAAGACCAATACACCTGAATAGAAAAAAACACCGACTTGATGAACTAAAGATGCCTCACATCATACAACTCAAACTTTTGGCATGCCCAATAATACGCTTTATAAATACAGTACAGTCGGAAGCCCGAAGCTTTGTGGAAATCAAAGGAACACTCAGATATTGCACTGGAAGCACACCTTCTTGAAAGCCCAAAAGCCTAAGCAGTCGTTTCTTTGGAGCTGAGGAAATAACATAGATCAAATGATTCTTAGTTGGATTTGGAACCAAGCCAGACAATGCCATAAACTGTTGGAGACAATCCCTAATCAAAAAAATTGAAGCCTCATCAGCCCTGCAAAAAATCATGAGATCATCTGCAAAACAAATATGAGCAATATGATCTTAAGAATAATGCCAATGGAATTTGAAGCCACTCTGAAGAGCCATTTGTTGGGATTTTAGCGCGGGAGCAGCGGAAGTGCGGGGTTCGGGTAAAATCGTAACTTTAAAAACTTTTAAACTTACCGAATAAATTATTCAATATCCAATATGAATAATTCATTCATATTTCACCTAAACATATTTATTCAATATCAAATAACGACATAAATAAGTTAGAAACACTACGAAACGTTTACGTAAATGTTTTTCTACAAAATGGCATAAATACGTTTTTGTCTGAACCGACCAACCAATACATATGGGAGCTACCCAGGTCAGCCCCAATAGTACTTGGGAAGTTCATGGGCTGCCCAAATAGTGGCCAATTCACTGTTTGGTTAGCGGATACCCGGTAAGCCCGAAACTCACCCAGTAACGCCATTTTTCACCGTTTTCGTATATTTCAACTCCGAAACAATTTCTGGCAATTGTTCCAATGCCCAAAACACATCCAATACATTTATACAACATACTTTTCATCACCAAAATTACAGAAACTCCAGATCTGATTTGGTAACCAAAAATATCATTTTTTCATGCTTTAAATCCAAATTTCTCAACATTAATCATATTAATACTTACACCAACCGAAGTCACCATAAATAAAGAACTCAAGAACAATTCTAGGATTTACAAGAGTGGTCAGAACACTCTAGAATGGAAACAAGTCATCAAATGACAAAATTGAACTAATATTACGCTAATATCATTCAATCTAACTTCACACATGCATTTAGCCTCCAAATCCATCCTCCAATTCAAAAAGCCCCAAAATATAAGAAAGGAAGAAACCCTAGAACTTGTCTAGATGCTCAAGAACAAGAAACAAACTTTCTAAGTTTAAGAGTTATGAAGATTACTTCCAAACCTCCTAATTTCCTTAAACCTTTTTTTGATTTCTTCACTTTCTTCCTTGATTCTTCAAGAAAATTTTGGGAGTTTTCTTAAAGAGAGGATTCGGTCGTGGATAATTGTTAAAAGAGAAAACAAAAAATTTTCACTTTAAATACTAAGCATAACTGACTTTAGGGGGGAGAAGGGCATTTTGGTTATTTGGTCAATTAATCTAATTAAATAATAATAATAAGCTTTAAGTTAACAAATCCAATTCGTAAAGTTTAAGCTTAAAAGAATCATGCCACATGTAACCAATAATAATCAAACATATTGCATAACAATTATGTAATATTGAAATAATTTAATTATCTAGATATTTAACATTTAAACATCTAAATAATTAATTAATATGATTATTTTTATTTATGTATTTTTATTTACATTAAATAACAAATACATATATTAATGGCATGTGTCAAAGTCTCTTTTGACAATTAATTAATATATATCAAATCAAATCTTGTATCAAATTTAAATACATATTAATTATTAATTGACCGAAATGCCCATAATGCATGTATTTTCGTTTAACCATTTAAACGATTAGAATTAACTCATTTAATTTGGTGAAGTATTATTAATGATCTATATTATTCATAACGCGTTGGCCAAGTGCTCAACGAGTACACTTTATATTGTGGGACTCTCTAAATTTAGGTTTATCATTCACGAAATCCAATTTCGTGTCCATAATTCACCTACTCATGAATTATGACGACCACGGATAATCTCGCTAAACTATGCAAGTCGAGGTCATTACATACGTATAATCCCTCCGTCACAGGCTATCAATATTACACCGGGGATATATATAAGAACGTCAAATCCCTAAGGTATAATATAGTCGACTTTTAAATTTACGATCGCAAATACGTACATGATACATATGCCCTGTACACAGGACTGAAGAATTCTATCTGATACTCACACGATATCATGAGCATCAGTCCACACCCAACGAACATGCGGAGGTCTGATCTAAATAGACCGATGACGTGACTGCCATCAAAGTGTGGAGGATATCTCATATATCCACAATGGTATCTCAAGTCGAAGGACCACTATGCTACTCGACTCGATAATATTCCTATTGACGTTGGTGTACCATCTATTAGGAAATCTTCAGTGCGTCGTTAAGTGTTTATCAAATAAACACCTACATGTATATATGAGTCTCCCAAGACTCATGGTTCATTGGGATAAACCATCGGACCAAGTCACGATATACGACATGTAATGGTCTCAGTGGATTTTACTAACCGACCCGTGTTAGTAAATCTTGACCATGAACTTTATTTGATAATATACTTCTAATAGTGACACTTCCTAATGTCAATTACAAACCCTTCTCTTCACAAGAAACCCTAGCCTCCTTTCTCATATTCTCAATGAGATTAAAAAGAGAGAAAAATAAGAGAAAATAGAAGAGAAAATTTTCTCAAGAAAAATTTTCAACAAGTGAGTTGATTCGAACGCACCCTCACGGATTTCTGATGGTGAGACATAACAAGGAAGATCGAGTGGTGGATCTGATTCCTTATACATGCTGACGGCAAAATTTGACTCCAGAATATTACATGCCGTCTCACGTGAACAAACAAAGTAATTGCAAATTGAAGAAACAAAGTGGCTCACCAATTGTTAATTACAAGGGAGCCGAACAGTCATGGCCAATCTAAAAGGAACAAAACCAGCCTAATGCGTGAAACTTTTGATTGAATGATGTTCGCGTGATGATGATCAACAACAATGGGCTTGCATGATCTTAATTGGTCAAAGATGCTAATGGGCTTATGAAAAGCAAATTATGGCAATTGATCATAAAGTATTTTAGTTATCATCATCACGGAATATTGAAGAATATTCATACAACAAGCCAGTGCAATATGCATGGCTTGGAGGAAGCCAAACAGTCGCTGGAAATCTGGAACAAGTGCGCATGGTTCTGGAAGGTGAACAGTCACTGTGCATGAATTATTTATAGGGTGTAATATGTATGATGTGGCTGGTGATATTTGTTCTTATTATTGATCAATTGGAATTTTCAAATGGCGCACTGGATTTTGCTATAACATCCCCAGCACGGGAATATTACCGGCAAACAACAGATCCCACTGTCGCCTAAGCCTCTACCACATGTACTAGGACACTTGCTTTTATCTTAATGCTATGCAATGTTTTCTGAATCACACATGCAAACTTAAATGCTTAAATAAACTTGAATACAAGATCAGGAAATCAAATATATGCATATATACGTGGCTAAGAGTATTATAATATGTATACAACATCAACACATGTTGAATGATACAACAAAATGACATCTCAGAATACTACACTCTATATGAACATAACTCTGGAAAGATGGACCCGACGACTAGTGATTGCAGTGTCACACTTTTCCTCGAACTACGTCTCCAAAAACGGCACATGGCTCACCAAAAGAAGAATCCTGCAAAAGAACTTGGAAGTGGTGGGGTGAGTCCAGAGGATCTCAGTGAGTGGAGCTACAAAATAAGAAACTGAATCAGAATATTATATGAAATCATTTATACTTAAAGCATTTCCAAAAACTTTCCTTGAAAACTGGTTCTTTTTCTTTTTAACTGGAAATCCTTTTTCTGAAAACTTTCTGAGAAAGATATCTCTAGTGTTGGAGAAAAACTTGACGCATGGCGGCGTTACGTATTGCCGTCCCTCTATACGCCTAACTGGAGTCAGAAGTGCAAATCGATGACTTTGGGGTGTTACGTATCGCCGTCCCCCAAAGCATGCCACCCATGTCCCTGAAACTGGTGGTCTTCGGGCACTACGTATCGCCGTCCCCCAAGCCATTGAACTAGAACTGGGGGTGCAGATCCATGCTACCCTCCAAGTTCTGAAACTAGGGTCTAAGGGCGTTACGTATCGCCGTCTCCCTAACCCTAAACTACGTGTGCACACGGTCTTTGTCCGTGAGCTGAGGTGGGTTTTTCCCCCATGCCTCGAAAAACATAAAAATATTACTATTAAACTTTAAAACTTTCAAATCAAATCACACTTAATACATAACTGATAATTAAATAAGGCTAACGCCCTAAAACTTTAAAATAAGTCTGAAACAATAACAATTGTATACAAATCAACTTTGAAAGAAAAAACATCCACTCACATATTTGAAGTTCGATCAAGTCCCATTTATGTCGCTGGGGGCGAACGCAGCTCCTGATGAGTATCTATATAGAATACACAGAATTAGAAACATCAGTTATAAAATACGGTTCGAAATCACATAAAATTCCTTAATCTAATTGTATTACCCTCTTAGAACATTTATATTTCTTAAATGAAATGTAAAATAAAAATTTAGACTCTTGGTTACGCGTCGCATCTTTTAAAAAAAATTATGGTTTCCAATGTCGTGTCGCGACGCTGGTCTCCTACGCATCGCGACGTACCTGTGCAAATCATATGCACGTTTCTGCCTTGATCGCGTCGTGACACGAAACATACGCACCTCTCTGCCTCGTCTACGTCACAACCCAAGCTTGGCACGTCGCGACGCGACGCCGAATCCAGAGGAAGATTTGTTTCACCCACAATTGTCCCCAAATCCCATTTTATTTCAACACCACACTTCCAACCACATCAATGCCATCATATAAAACTCCCAAACATCTCATCTTCAACCAAAATCCTATTATCCTTCCTATACTTCAATTAAAAAATCAAGTCATGAAATCATTCCCACACATCAATTTCTTCACTAAAAAACAACCAAACTACATTATTTTCAAGTCATCACTCACCACAATCATCCAACTACCAAAATTTAAAAATACAAAAGTTTGGGTCAAGCAACCTTACCTTGTTTTAATGTCTTTTCTTCCTTAACAAATCACCTTGATCTCTTATTTCTTCTTTTAGGGTTTAATTTGATGGATTTACCCTTGATAAGATTTTATTCTTGTTAAGATAATACAACTTGCTCTCTTTCTCCCCCTCTTTCTACTCACGTTGGTGCCAAGAAAGAATGAAGAAGTGTTTTCCTTTTTGTTAATTAATCCTTAACTTAACAAATTTTTTCTAGAAAAATCTAGGTAATTTGTTGTTGGACTTGGGCTTCTTTCTTTCTCTTCTTTTTAATTGTTGTTGGGCCTTGAAGAAATCAAAGAAAATTGGACTTGGAATTAAGTAATTGTTCGTTATTCCTAAATCGATCCCTGAAATTGTTTACTGGCCCGGAAAAGAAAACCCCATGCGTTGCTAGTCGAACTAAAATATTTGGAGCCGTTACAAATTCTCCCCCCTTAAAATGAGTCGTCCTCGAATCAAAATGTTTAAGGGATAGGGTGTCTACCTTCATCCGCGAAGAGTTGGGGGTACCGTTCTCTTATGGTTTCTTCTGGTTCCCAAGTAGCCTCTTGTTCCTTGTGGTGTTGCCAAATCACCTTGACTAAAGGAACCCATCTAGATCATAGCTTTCTTGTCTCTCTTCCCACAATAGCTACTGGTTGTTCCGAATAAGATAAGTCTTGATGAATATCAACTATCTGAGGTCATAACATATGAGATTCGTCACGTAAATACTTCCATAACATGGATACATGAAAAACCAGATGTATCCTATCCATGTTGGGTGGAAGCGCCAACTCATATGCCCTTCCGCCAACTCTCCAAAGTATCTGGAATGGCCTGATGAATCTAGGCTAAGTTTACCCTTTTTACCGAATCTCATGACCCTATTGAAAGGAGATACCTTCAGAAACACAAAATCCCCCACATGAAACTCCAAATCCTTCCTCCAGTGATCTGCATAACTTTTTTGATGACTCTGAGCTGTACTCAACCTCTCTCTGATCAACTTTACTTTTTCTACGGCATCTTGTACAAAATCAGATCCCAATAACTCATGCTCCCTGACTTCAAACCATCCAACTGGCGATCTGCACTTCCGCCCATACAAAGCCTCGAATGGTGTCATTTGAATGCTTATTTGATAATTATTATTATAAGTAAATTCTATAAGTGGTAAATATTGGTCCCAACTACCCTCAAAATCAATGACACAAACACGAATCATGTCTTCCAAAGTCTGTATGGTGCGCTCAGACTGACCATCAGTCTGAGGGTGAAAAGCTGTGCTAAAGCGTAATTGTGAACCCAAAGCCTCCTGAAATGACTGCCAAAACTTAGAGGTAAACTGAGGACCTCGATCAGAGATAATTGAGATAGGTACTCCATGCAACGAAACTATCTCATCTAGGTACAATTTGGCATACTGGGCTGCTGTAAAACTAGTCTTTACCAGAAAAAAATGTGCTGATTTAGTTAATCTATCTATGATCACCCAAATAGAATCACAACCCTTTGAGGTACGCGGAAGCCCGACGACAAAATCCATAGTGATCTTCTCCCATTTCCACTCTGGAACATCTAAACTCTGTAACTTCCATGCTGGTCTCTGATGTTCAACTTTAACTTGCTGACAAGTGAGACACCTTGTGACAAATTTGGCCACATCATTTTTCATACCTTCCCACCAATACAGATCATTAAGGCCGTGATACATCTTGGGGATCCCATGATGCATGGTGTAAGATGAAGTATGGGCCTTCTCTAATATTGAGCGTTTCAATTCTGAAATTGGAGGAACAAGAATTCTATTCTGCTTCGTGACAAGATTTTCACCCTCTAAATAGTACTCATCCTCTGTGCCTTGCTGTAATCGTCTTCTAATCTGTTGCACCTCAAGATCCGCTTCCTGTGCAACTCTAATTTCATCAACGAGGGTGGATTTAACTTGAATCTGCGCCAACAACCCTCCTTGTTGTTAGTGTCCTACACATGCCCAAGGTCTCTAAACAAGATTTGTGTGTGAATTTACCAAGTAAAGTTGCGGAATACTTACATTGGTTGGTTGAGTGAAATTTCAAAAATTTCTCTTGAATGTAGAAGTTCCAAGCTTTGTTGAGTGTTTCCAACTCTTGGGTGAGTTTCCCTATCACCTTAATTGACTCCCAAAGTGCTTGCAATGGTGAATTTTTGCAACAAAAATTCAAGGAGAAGAGGGAGTAGGTTCGTCCAAAGGAGAAAGAATAGAGAAGATGAATAGTAACTTCCAAAGTTGACTTGATTGGTTTTCAAAAAACTAGTTAGTGTGTTATTAAATGCTTTGCATTAAATAAGCCCAACTATTTGCATCATAAATAGTGACAAGTTGATATAAGTGATGTGGGTCCTACCACATTTAAATTCCAAATTTAAGTTGGCTTATGATATGATATAAGAAACATCAAGAAAACAAGCCTCAAAGTATGGATCCAAGCATCCAAGGATGAAGCCTAATAATCCATTCAAGTTATTTGGCAATGAATGGGTCAGAAATATACGAGCGAAGGTCTCTTAGAAGGGGTTAATGATAATGTTTATTTTAGAGTGGGCCAACTGTTAGGGGCCTTAGGTTTTAATATTGGTGTTTAATCTAGAGTGGGCCGAATGTTAGGGGCCCAAGATTTTATTTGTAATAAGGATTATTACCTAGGGTTATTTCTGGTTTTTTAACATATTACAATTAGGGTTTCCATTGTACTATTTAAACAAGCTTTTCATTAATAAAATGCATGAATGTTTTACCCTAAAAGTTAATATTACCGTTAGGCACATTGGTGGTGAGGCCGTGAATGGCTAACCATGGAAGAGTGGATTCTCTCCAAAACTTATCAAAGGAGGTTGCTGTCCTTTGTGGCGTTTCAAGCAATTAGGGGTTCGTGAGGCTTTGTTCTTCACGAGTTTCTAATCTCTAAACCTTGTTAGGCTTTCCTGGGCGCTCATAACAATCTTTTGTGGGTTTCACGGGCTTTGTTCCCGCGGGGTTCACATGAGTTACGTGGATAACAATCTTTTGTGGGTTTGCTTGGCTTTGCTCCCGCCAGGTTTTCATCAGTTGGTATCAGGAGCAAAGGTTCCAAGGTCAGATTTTATCCTTTTATTTTCTTTGTGTTTCGTTCATTAAAAAAAAATAAAAAAAAAGTTCCCTCTTTTGTTTCCATTCAGTTTTGCTTCTTGTTTTTGTCTTGTCTTGTCTTGTTTCCATCGGTCTTTTCTTCTTGTGTTTTTTATTGACTTGTTTCAATTCAGTCATTGTGTAAATTTTATGTCTTTGCACAATTTCCTTGTATTCTTGAGTCATTAGAGTAAAAAAAAATAACCAAAAATTAAAAATAAAAAATCGGTTCATTGTCCAGAATTGTTTCAGCGCGCACCAAATTTTGAACAGCCATATCTTTTAATCTAGAAAGAGCTACGAGACCCATAATATATCAATTTTTAAGTACTCGAGGAGAGGAATTCGATAGTGGTTGGCCGAACTCTGTCCGTTAATATTTTGAGTCTCAAAATCGCTTTCAAACATTAGTTACGAAGTCTGTCCAGTTTCAATTTAGTTTGTGTTCTTGTTTTGCTTTTGGTGTTTTTTTTTTAGTCCATTTCTTTGTGTTTATTTTCGTATTCTTAGTGATTCTTTGAGCCTTCAATCATTATTGGTGTCTTTCAAGTAAATGGTTGATTTATATACATAATCCGATGGATAAAAGGGTATTTATCTTTCACACGAGATGCCTTATCAATAGTAAAGTGTGTAATATGATTATTAATAGAGGGAATCATACAAATTTTGCTAGCACTACCCTTGTGGAAAAATTGGGATTACCATTGATACCTCTTGATAGACCTTATAAATGGATGAGTGATTTTGGAGAGTTTGAGGTTGATAAGCAGGTTGTGGTTAGTTTTACGATTGGGATGTATGTTGACCAAGTAGTGTGTGACGTGGTTTCTATGTGTCATACACATGTTTTATTGGGTAAGCCTTGGTATAAATTCAATAAAGTAGTTTATGATATGGATAAGAATATGTATAAATTTAGGTATGGTGAAAAAAATATCAAGCTTGCTCCTTTAACCCTACAAGAGGTCTATGAGGAAGAGTTGTACATGGAGAGGAGTGAAGAAGAGTGGGCTAAAAGTAAGAGTGATATTGCTGAGTTTCGAATGTTACTAGGAGAGCTCCCAGAATTTATAGAGAAACAAACGTTAGCAAAATGTGACGTGAAGAAGGATATAAACGTAGTCTTGAGTAATGAAATGAAACATGTTGACGTTTCTATGAATAAGAGTGAGATGGTTGATGATGATGATGACAATGATGATATTGATGTGAGCAATAACATTAATGATGCTGAATTGGTTGTTCATGATGCCAATGAGGTTCTTGAAGTTACTGTTAGGGGTGAATATCATATGGAGCAATCTGATTTTTGTTTTGAGGCCATTAGTTATGAGGTGCAAGAAGTTCATGTGGCCGAATATGTAGAGTGTGATCAGATTATGGATGAGTGTGTTGATTATTTGAGGAAGTGACATTGTGTTAAATGAGGTTTCAAATGTTAATCTAGATAAGAATCTCTTCGAGGTTGCAAGTGGAGTTAAGAATGAGAGTAGCAATGGAGAGATTGAGAGGGGAAAAATATTGGAAAACAGTTATTCATTGGCTTTATTGACTTTTTCTCACCATAACCATTCTTTCCATGTGATTTTATTTTGTTCCAGGATTGTCATCACATTGATCTTGTCATTTTTATCTATGATCCGGGTTCGGATTTGAGGTCGAATCCTTTTCAGGAGAGGGAGAATGATGTGATCCATAATGAGCTCGGTTTGTTGGGCCATGTTAACTTGAAGTTGTGGCTGATTGCATGACTTGGTCAGATTGATGTATTTGGGTCATTTTGATGGATTTGGAAGATTCCTTGGGTTCTAGAGTTTGGTCCATGCATGCGACTTTATGTGAAGGCTTTATTATGTCTAAGGCAAGATTGGAATGGGTCTTGGACGTGCATGGGCTGGCTTGATTGATTTTGGGCTTAATTCCCGAATGGTGCATTAGTAGTGGTGAAATTTGCGCAGTGTTAGTATTTTGGCTATAACTTTCGCATTGAATGTCCGATTTTGGTGATTCAAGTTGCACCGGAAAGAAAACTCATGGAGCTACAACTTTGTAGTTTACGTCAAACTCTAATTAGGAATAATTCATGGTCCAATTGCGGATGCAAGGTATCCATACAACTTTTGTGTTATATATATTTTTTTAAGGTTATGTAATGTTTAAGTGTTGGGCTGAACTTTAATTAAATTATAAAGCCCATGTACGAAAATTTGAAGGATTTTAAGTGTTATTGGGTTTATTTTGCTAAGGTTTTATTATGTTGAAGTAGAATTAAAGTTAGCCACCTAATTAAAGGGAGATTATTCATCATAACAAAAAAATCCATCTTTTAATAAAAATCACTATTATCTTAAGATTTGAGTAACCCTCAACTTTTCTCATTGATTTTGGCTTATCAAAGGCTTGCTAACCCTTTGTGGCACCCCCTTAGCACTATAGGTTTCTGTTGCTTGCTCTTCAGAGGTTTAGAGTTTTGATTCTGTTCTGCCTTGGCTTTCTTGGGAACGATTTCAATCTTTTGTGGGTTTGCTTGGCTTTGTTCCAGGCAGGTTTTCATCAGTTGGTATTCAGAGCTTTGGTTGCAGAGTAGGTTATATCTTATCGTTTGTGTTTTTTTAATTTTTTATTTCTTTCTTTCTTTTTTATGATTTTTTTCTTTTCTTTTCTTTGAGTCCTGTTTCTGTTAATTTTTTTATTTTCTTTGAGTCATGTTTCTGTTAATTTTTTTTCTTTTCTTTTCTTTGAGTCATGTTTCTCTTAATTTTTTTTTTTTTTTGAGTCCTGTTTCTGTTAATTTTTTTCTTTTCTCTTTGTCATGTTTCTGTTAATTTTTTTCTTTTCTTTGAGTCATGTTTTTGTTAATTTTTTTTCCTTGAGTCCTGTTTCTGTTAATTTTTTTTCTCTTTCTTTTGTCATCCTGCATTTGTTGGATGCAAAATATTAAAAAAAAAAGAAACAAAATATGGGTTGTGGAAAAAAAAAAAAAAATCCTGCGCCAAAAAAAGGAAAAGAAAGACAAATCAGATTTGGTTAGAGATAAAGTGTTTGGACATTACAGATTGATCTTAAAGATTCGAGGACGAATCTTCTTAAAGAAGGGGAGAATGATATGATACAGGGAACATCAAGAAAATAAGCCTCGAAGTATGGATCCAAGCATCCAAGGATGAAGCCTAATAATCCATTCAGGTTATTTGGCAATGAATGGGTCGAAAATATACGAGCGAAGGCCTCATAGATGAGGGTTAATGATAGTGTTTATTTTAGAGTGGGCAAACTATTAGGGGCCCTAGGTTTTAATATTGGTGTTTATTCTAGAGTGAGCCAAATGTTAGGGGCCCTATATGTTATTTGTAATAAGGATTATTACCTAGGGTTATTTCTGGTTTTTTTAACATATTACAATTAGGGTTTCCATTGTACTATTTAAACAAGCTTTTCATTAATAAAATGCATGAATGTTTTACCCTAAAAATTATTATTGTCGTTAGGCACATTGGTGGTGAGGCCGTGAATGGCTAACCATGGAAGAGTTGATTCTCTTCAAAACTTATCAAAGGAGGTTGCTGTCCTTTGTGGCGTTTCAAGCAATTAGGGGTTCGTGAGGCTTTGTTTTTCACGGGTTTCTAATCTCTAAACCTCGTTATGCTTTCCTGGGGGCTCATAACAAATTTTTGTGGGTTTCACGGGCTTTGTTCCCGCGGGGTTCACATTAGTTGCGTGGATAACAATCTTTTGTGGGTTTGCTTGGCTTTGCTCAAGGCAGGTTTTCATCAGCTTACACAACACACTTTGGGCCCGGGTTCGTTTAATCCGAATTAAACAAATTTTCCATCGCAACGTAATTAAATCAAATTTAATTAAATAATAATGCCTAGTAAAATTAGTACAAAAGTCGCTTACGAATTAATTCCAAATTAATTCGTTCGCTTGAATTAAAATCCAATTTTAATTCCGTATTGAAATCCAATTTCAATTAATATATCTGATATATTATTTTAGCCCAAATAAATAAATTAAATAGAAAAATCCAATTTAACTATTAAATTTATTTTATCGATTAATTCCAAATTAATCGCGTTCTCTCTTCTAGACGAATTTAATCCCAGAGAAATTCTTACAGCAATTAATCCCAAATTAATTTTCTCTCTCATAATTAATCCCAGATTAATTCTGTTCGAGTCAAATGTCATTGGTGAATCTTTGGGAAGCGACCCAAGAGATCTCTGGATATGTTGGCAGTAAATACAGTTGTCGAACTATCCGACACGTGCGTACCCCGTACCACATTCTCACCGATTTACAAGACATGGTTGGCTTCTAGCAAAGCACCGTGCCTACCCAATTCTCCAGAAATATTCAACGAAGAATAAATAATCTGTATCAGGCGTAGTATACATTGTTTTCGAGTAATACGATCCAGTATCAGATGTCACAAGTTAGGCCTAGGGCTGTAATTGTGTCTGCCCCATACTTGTTAGGTTTCTAAGGTCAACCAAGATCATTTCAAGCATGAAATAATGTGAATACGAAAAGAAGTATAGCGGAAATATACTTACTTTGATCGGTTACATGATGTGTAGTAAACAAAATTTTTTGCTCTCTTTGAAGTTGTTCCAAGCTCCTCCAAAGTTGTGTATCAAGCTCCAAGCTTTGAACTTTGAGATTCCAAACTCTAGGGAGGTTTCCCTAACACCTCTGTATGATTCATTTGAGTGCTAGCTCTTGAAAAAATTGCAACAATTTCTTCCTTGTGTTCTTACAATTTTCGGCCAAGCCAAGAAGGTAGGAGAAGGAGGGACAATTTTCGGTCAAGGTGAGAGAGATGAGAATGAATGTGTAACTTGTTATTTGTTTTTCCAAAAAAAAAAATTGATATACCAAAAACCAAGGTTTGGTAAAAGTCCATCACATTTGATAATTATGTGTAAAACAAGTCACCAACACATCACACTAACTTCCATCACAAAAAGTGATGAGAAAGATAAGTGATGTGACTTGTGATGTGACATGTGGGCCCCACATTAATTCAAAATTCGAGTGGGCCCGCAAACACATTCCGGGCTCGGGTTCGTTAATTCCGAATTAACGAATTTTCCGTTGCAACGAAATTAAATCAAATTTAATTAAATAATTATGCCTAGCAAAATTACTATTAAAGTCGCTCGCGAATTTATTCAAAATTAATTCGTTCGCCCGAATTAAAATCCAATTTTAATTCCGTTATGAAATCCAATTTCATTTAATATATCGAATATATTATTTTAATCGATTAATTCCAAATTTATCGTTATCTCTCTTCTATTTGAATTTTATCCCAGATAAAATCTCACCGTAATTAATTCTACATTAATTTTCTCTCTCTTATAATTATCCTAGATTAATTATGTTCGAGTCATACGTCATCGGTGAATCTTCGAGAAGCGACCCATGAGATCCCTGGATATGTTGGTAGTAAATCCGGTCGTTGGACTATCCGAACACGTGCGCACCTCGTACCACGTTCTTACCAATTTACAAGACATGGTTGGCTTCTAGCAAAGCGCTGTGCCTACCCAATTCTCCAGAAATATTCTTTAAGGAATATATAATCTATAACAGGCGTAATATACGTATTATTGCGCATATCGATCCAGTATCGGATGTCACATGCAAGGAATGGGGCTGGAATAATGTCTGCCCCGTACGAATCATATATCGGATCAAAAGCAACTAGTCTCTATAATCGGATAATCATGACCTTGTCATATTATCCCGATAGTTGCAACATAATAGAGAACTAGTTCTGTATCCATGCGTGATCATCATCTCCATATGACTAGAGTGATACTTCCGTCTTGACATCACACCCAATACACTACGATTCTCAATAAACCCAGAAGAGGCGTACATAGAACCTGTTAAAGTCCCGGATGATCAAAACCAAAGCGTATTTATTGTCGCAAGTACTAGCGATGCAAGTCTCAGGTTAAGACCAAATACACCTACCCTGAAGCGGATTCCCATAGACACATAGTTATAATACCAATGAGATTATGCGGGGTCTATCCAGAGCGAACCTGTTTCCGTACCATCGGTAAACAGAACCTCTTATCACACTTGCATAAGTATCCAATACTTAAATATATGAGAACTATGCTGTTACGCTTCCATAACACGCACACATGCAATACTAGTCTATTTTGCACTACCGATGTCCATTCTCGATAACACTACGGCTATGGATATTTAATGATTAAACCTTTGTGGATTGATATTGTCTCATATCTTATTATCCGGAACTATTCATAAGGACTTTTATCATTTATATATTCAAGTAATCAAATTACAAAATGATAAAATAGCAATTTCCATTGTCACACAGTTAATTTGTACAAAAACCAAAACATCTTTTACAAATAGTGATGCTATGGGTCATAATTGTCCAACAATCTCCCACTTGGCCTATAGCCAGTCACTCAAGCATCTAACACCTGAATTATGTACATGTCGCTCAAACTTTTACTGAGGAATAGCTTTCGTAGCGGATCTGCAATGTTGTCTTCTGATGTGACCTTCTCGATCTTCACATCGCCACGATGTATGATCTCACGAATCAGATGGAAACATCGAAGAACATGCTTGGATTGTTGGTGAGTCCGCGGTTCCTTAGCCTGCGCTATAGCCCCGTTATTATCATAATACAATGGAACGAGCTCAGCTGCTAACGGAACTACTCCTAATCCAATTAGGAATTTACGGATCCAAACTGCCTCTTTTGCTGCTTCAGCTGCAGCAATGTATTCCGCTTCTGTTGATGAATCGGCAACAGTCTATTGCTTGGAAGATTTCCAGCTTACTACTACGTTGTTCAAACAAAATATGTACCCAGATTGCGACTTACAGACGTCTTTATCGGTTTGGAAACTTGCATCGGTATACCCAGTTACCTCAAGTTTTCCATGTCCATATATTAAGAAAGCATCATTAGTTTGTCTAAGATACTTAAGGATATTCTTAACCGCCATCCAGTGACCATCACCTAGATCGGCCTGATAGCGACTACACATGCTCAAAGCATAGGAGACATCAGGTCGCGTACATATCATGGCATACATGATCGATACGACTGCCGAAGCGAACGGGATCTGACTCATGTTGTCTCTCTCATCTTGAGTTTTAGGACACATGTCCTTAGATAGAGTGACACCATGTGACACTAGCAACAGTCCCATATTAGACTGTTCCATGTTGAATCTCTTCAACACTTTGTCAATGTACGTGCTCTGGGAGAGTCCAAGCAGCTTTCTAGATCTATCCCAGTAGATCTTTATTCCCAGAATAAAGGCTGCTTCTCCCAGATCCTTCATACAGAATTTTAATGAAAGCCAAGCTTTCACCGATTGTAGCATGGGAATGTCATTGCCTATAAGCAATATATCATCGACATAAAGGATAATGAATGTCAGTGCGCTCCCACTAACCTTCTTATATACACAAGGATCATCCTCGTTTTGAACGAAATCATATTCTTTTATGATCTCATCAAACGTTGGTTCCAAGAACGCGATGCTTGCTTCAATCCAAATATGGATCGATTTAACTTGCAAACCTTGTCTGCATGTTTTGGTACGACAAAATCGTCAGGCTATTGACCGGCGTAAACACACACGTATAACGCAAGCGCACGTATCGTTTAAGTAGTATAAAAATATCGATCCCACGAGGACTTAATATCTAAACTATTAATTTTATGAGGTCAAATGATTACTAATATCTAACAAGTTGATTGATTGATTTGAAATTGTGACGATTCTAAATTTAAAAGCAAGTAAATAAAATTGTCGAAAATAGGTTTTAAGAAAATTCAATATTAAAAACTATCTAGGGTTGTGATTTCTTCCAATATCATTTTAAAGATGAAGTGGTTATCTTAAAGTTGGGTAATATATTGATTTATTAACCTGGAACACTAAATTATGTGTAAGCCTCTGTCGATGGTCAGACACAAATATCCAGTTTAACCCAATTGAATCATATGTCTATGTCAACCAAATTATCTGGATTCATTAAGTTTAAGTTCCAATTATGGTTACCCCCGCCCGACAGGTATATTCCTATCCTGTAAGGAAATCTATTAAAGGGTTATCAATCCTCAAGGAAGATCGTGGGCTATTGAGTCTAAGGCTGAAAACTAAAATCCCTATGTCTAGTTCATTTTAGATTTACCAGATCAATTTTATTAATGGCCAGTTAATGAAAAAACATTAAGTTTAAGACTCAATAAATAAATCTTTATATTACCCAAGCTATAATCTAACCTTTATAAAACGGTGATATTGGATTTCATCACAACCCCAGATAACTAATTTAGTTACAACACATAACTAGGGCTAGTAAAAACTTGAAAATAAAAGACATAAAGTAAAAATGCGGTAAAGTAAATACTGAAAAGTAAATTACAATAAAATAAAATGCTAAGGTAAAAGGAATTACTTTTACTACTACTAATTTAGATATCTCCCATAAAATAATATATAAACTTGTGATTCTTTTTCCAACCAGTCATATAGGCGGTAACCTGATTAAGTCAAATTAAGTCCAACCAGCCATATAGGCGGAACCAAAATTAAATTACCAACCGACCAATCTGGCGGTATCCTTTATTAGTCAGGTTTAAATCAGATTAAAATGAATTACCAACCGACCAATCTGGCGGTATCCTTTTTAAGTCAATATTTTAAATAGTGAATATATTAATTTTAAGGGAGATTAATCTAAATAGTAACAGTAAAAGAATTACCTTTCACCATAGCTGAGGGAGTTACCTCCTCATGGTAAATAATAAAAACTGTAAAAAGTAAAAAGTAAAAATTAAATTACTATATTAACAAAACGTAATTAAAATTAATTACAAAACTAAAAACTAAAAAAACTAAAAATTAAAAGAAAGTAGAGAGAGAAACTTTCTCTTTAGAAAGATTATAAGAGAGAGAGTGGTGTACTGAATTCTGAAATCTCGAGCTCAATTTATAGGCCTCGGTAGGATCCAGCGTCGCGACGCCAGATTTGTCGACGTGGCACGCTCTGGTTCGCTGGTTTGAAGATTCTGGATAAGCTGATAAGGTGACACGTGGCAGAGTGGTTGGGCTTCAATTATTGTGACACGTGGCGGCTTCTGATTGGTCGCTGAGATTCTTATCCGCCACGTGTCAGATAAGGATAGGATATCCAATAATTGATGCTGACGTGGCGATGACGTGGCGGTGATGTGGCGACGACGTGGCGACACGTGGGAAAGAGACTGTCGGCACCATAGAATTGCGACACGTGTCACTTCCTGATTGGCTGATGATCATGTGGCACGACACGTGGTAATTTGACTTGTTGACTTGCTGACGTGGCTGATGACATGGCGGTGACGTGGCGACGATGTGGTGACACGTGGCGATGATGACTGTCGGCACCGTAGGATGCTGACACGTGGCACGGCGCTTGTTAGCAGATCGGCTGTGATGGTGACACGTGGCACGACGCATTTTAGGAAAGTCAAACTTTTCTCAGATTCTGATTTGTGGACCCGGCGCACGTTAGCACTGTTCGGCGCATTTTAGATGTCGCGACGCTGAACGCTTGGCGTCGCGACGCGCTTAAGACCAAAATATCCCTGTTGACGCATTTTTGTCCGTTTTTGCCCCAAATTGCCTCCAATGCTTTCCAAACTTTATTTATCTACAAAATAACACAAAACATATCAAAACGTTCACAAAACTCAAGAAACTATACAAAATATTAGGTTAAATGAGTGGGAAATAGTGATATAAATACCACTCATCACACCCCCAAACTTAACATTTTGCTAGTCCTCGAGCAAAACATAGAGTAAAATAACATAAATAAATTAACTAAGCCACTTTCGTAGGGATCACGGTTGCATTTAGCATATGCAACAAGCCTTTAAACCTCTAGGTGTCCCTAGTGGACGAGTTGTAGTCTCGTGAGGGTTTACAGCAATGATACCCACAAACATTTTTACAAAAGTAAAAAGTTAGTTAAAACTAATGCACACAAAAGCAAAAAGATAAGCGAAAAGAGAATAAAGATGTTAGTGACTAATCAGGTGATACTTCTACTCCAAGTTACTAGTTGTTTTGTTTTATTTTAATTACTGAATAAGTAAATTCTCCGATTGTTTTTACCATTCTCATATACACAGCCAACAAAATATTAATCAACTCATTTTTGCCCACAACAGTCATAAGTGCAGTTGATAAGAGAGTAATATTTTTGTCCTAAAGTTCTATTAGATTTCACACCTTTTTATAGCAATGGAATAATTTTTCTGATTTTTCTGATTTTTTCTTTGATTTTTCTCTATTTTTATTTATATACAATATCTTCCATCTATGTAGTGAGTGTTGGGTCGGTGGCTCCCAAACCAGTTGGCTTTAGGGCACCAGGTGTTAAGACACCCCTACGGACTTAATTACTCAGACTTCAGATATATATATTTTTGCAGCATCTTCGATCCATGTAATGAGCTTTGGGTCAGTGACTCCCAAACCAGTTTTTAGGGCACTAGGTGTTAAAACACCCTTACAGACTTAATAACTCGGATCTCAGAAGTTTTTTTTTTTTTTTTACTCCATTGCTTTTTGAGATGTTTCCTCCAATTAAACTAGAGCACTGAATATTACAAACTTTTCAATTTTAGCTCATGTCCGTATGTTACTATATATGTTGATAATATCTGTCAACTGAGCATATGAAGATCCATTTTAGTCCGTTTTAAGGAGAATTCACAAATTAAATAATTCAAAATGAAATAAACAAAAATTAACTTGTTTCGAAAATAGGCTTGAGATACGTCTCAGGAGTAGAAACTCCTTACTCGGCTATCTCTTACCAATTTCACCTTTTTTTAGTCAAAATAAAAACACAAAAACACAAAATATTTTTGTAATTTTTTGAAAATTTTCAATTTTTTTGTATTTTTCGAAAAATTTTGGACTAAAAATAAAAACAAACAACAAACTAAAAACAAGGTACCGATCAACTAATTCCCTCCCCCAAACCTAAATGAGACATTGTCCCCAATGTCTTAAACAGTAAAAGGAGAGTTAAGAAGGTCGTACCAGGTTAGCTGAAATCTACAGGAAATTAAAGGTTAAGATCCAGATTAATCCGACGCCTCTTACCACGATCGTCCTCGGACCAATTTATCTTTGAAAGGATAGGGTCAACTTGTGGTTCATAGGCTATGAGTTGATCTATTAGATCAGAAGCAGTTCTGGCAGTAAAGAGGAGTTCTTTCAAAGGTTTTGACACGAACCCATTTCTCCGAGCATCATCAAGAACACACAAAAAGAAAATCATAAAATCCATCAACGTTAAACAGTCCAAGCGGTTTCTGGTGTATGTTCAGGTTCGCCAAGATAGAACTATAAAAATTTCCTCCAATGTACCCAAGCCACCTGGCAAAGCAATAAAAGCATCAGCACGGTTAATCATTTCTACCAGTCGTTCAGACATACCTGGCACGATCAGTTCCTCTCCGTTTGATGATCAATAAGATTTGCCTCTGCCAAAGGTTTTGGGATGATTCCCAAAACGTGACTGCCTCCTTCCTGTGCGGCCTTTGAAACGATCCCCATAAGTCCAAGATTTCCTCCGCCATCTATTAAGTGCATATTCCTTGCTGCTAAGACTCGACCCAATTCCTGTGCTGCCTCTACGTATTGTGGCTTAGTACCAATACTACTACCGCAAAACACACAGATGTTCTCAACTCGTCTTCTTGAAGTGGCTTCCATTTTTTTATGTATTTCTTTCTCAACTCGGGATGCCTTCAAAAGTGCAATGACGGGCTGAATTTATAGTACCTGAAAAGGGTGAGTAAAAATAGCACAAGTATCTTCCAGAGGACGATTAGTAGCGAAATAGTAAAATAGATCGTGATAGTCAACAAGATCTGGATCATGTCGGAGAAAATAAAAGAAATCAACAAAACAAATCACAATTATTAAGAAAAGACAAAAAGATATAATATTTACAAGAAAAGTAACGGCTTGATTGACGTCTATGCATCAGGGACAAGCTTCCCATCCAATTTTCTTATAAATTGGCAAACATGGTCTTTTTGAGTCAGATTCCCGAGACTTAACAGTTGTCTTTCCTTTTGGAATTGTGTATGTAATGTTGGACAAAATGACCCATAGCGTCACTATTTGCACAGATCATTGTGTTGTTGTAGCAAATTAACTATGTGACAAAGAAATTGCACTCTCATCATTTGTGATTAGATCACCATAGATATATAAATGAAGAGAGGTCCCCATGATTAGTACCTGGACCGAGAATGATATGAGACAGTATCAGTCCCCGAAGGTTTAATCATTAATATCCCTAGCCGTAGTATTATCGAGACTGGACATCGATAATGCGGAATAGGCTAGTATTGCACTTGTGCACGTTTGTGAGGGCACAACGGCATAGTTCTCATATATATAAGTGTTGGATACTTATGCAAGTGCGATAGGAGGTCGTGTTTCACCGATGGTACGGGAAACAGCTTCGCTCTGGATAGACCCCTCGGAATCCCATTGGTATTATGACTATGTGTCTATGGGAGGCCGAAATCAAGGTAGGTGTGTATAGTCTTAACCTGAGACTTGCACCGCTAATACTTACGATAATCGATAAACTTTGGTCTTGGTGGTAGGGGGCTTTAACCGGTTCTGTGTACACCACTTCTGGGTTTATCAGAGAGTCGTAGAGTATTGGTGTGATGTCAAGATGGAAGTATCACTTCAGTCATATTGGAGATGATGTCACGCAGGATACGGTATTAGTGCTCTTAAGTGCTGCGCGGCCATCGGGATATTATGACAAGGTCATGTATATCCGATTATAGAGACTAGTTACCAGACATCCGACATGTGCTTCGTACGGGGCAGACACTTATCCAGCCCCAGGCCTAGCACGTGATTATCCGATACTGGGCCAATATACACAATACTACGGTATACTACGCTTGATACAGATCTATATATTCCTGTAAGAATATTCTGGAGAATTGGGTAGGCATGGCGCTTTGCTAGAAGCCAACCTTGTCTTGTAAATCGATATAAACGTAGTACGAGGTACTTACGTGTTCGGACAGTCCGACGATCGTATTTACTGCCAACATATCCGGAGATCTCATGGGTCGCTTCCTGAAGATTCACCGATGACGTATGACTCGCACTTTGATTAATCTGGGATTAATTAGAAGAGAGAGATAGAATTAATCTGGGATTAATTCGTTGAGAGAGAAAATTAATCTGGGATTAATTGCGGAGATATTTTATCTGGGATAAAATATTAATTAAAGAGAGAGAACGATTAATTTGGAATTAATCGATAAAATAATATATTCGATATATTATTAGAAATTAGATTTCGACGCGGAATTGAAATTAGATTTTAATTCGGGCGAACGAATTAATTTAGAATTAATTCGTTAGCGACGTGAATAGTGAATTCGCTAGGCGTAATCACTTAATTACGACGCGACGGAAAATTCGTTAATTTGGAATTAGCGAACCCGAGCCCGAGAGTGATTGCGAGCGCATTCGCATTTCGAATTCGAGCGCGGCACGCAAGTCACACATCAAGCGTCAAATCGCTAGTCGCGTCAATCGTCAAATCAATTGTCACTTTGAGTGATGTGACTTGACAATATGCCACTTTATTAAAGTGAATAGATGTGATGTGAAAAGTGATGTGATATGACTTAAAGTTAAAAGTAAAAGTGATGGAATATGAAAAGGTTTGGAATATATATATATATTTTTATTTATTTTTGGAAAATAAATGAAAAAATATATATTACTTTTCTTTTCCTTTTAACACACACATTCGGTTTTCTCTCTCACACATGCACACAGTTCACGTTTTTTCTCTCATCTCCCTCCCTTTTTCTTCATCTTCTTCACCATGGTGCGTTTTTTTCTTCTCTATTTTTCTGGTTCACCGAATTTTTGAGAAGCAAAATGGAAGATGAACAAGTGCTAGCACACCTTGAGTAATACATAGGTGATAGGGAAGTGTCTTCATGAGCTTGGAAAGCTTGAAGCTTGGAGCTTCAATGGAGTCTTGCATGGCCGAAATGGTGGAGTCCAACCCAGTCCAAACCGCACAGCCCACTGTCAAGGAAAGCCATTGCCGAGCTTGGAGGGAGCTTAAAATCGCACCTTGTTCTTCATTTCATCAAAACCAATCAATGTGAGTTATGTTTCCGCCTTACTCCTTTGATGTGTTCATATGCGGTTTTTATGCATGATTTGTTGATCTTGGGACTTTGAATTGAACTCTAACATGTAATTTGCGAATGGCTATGTGAACATATCCACTAGGATGCATCTCAAGAGTTAAAGATATATCATCTAAAGACTCCCTACTCAAGCCATCCCTAATGAATTTAATTTTGTCTTCGCGATTATTAGACACCATTCCTAAAGAACGACAACGAGTGTTGCAATTAAATCGTGCACATTTGAAACAAACACCCATTTGCTTAGCTCTACGTTTCTTTGCATAGGTGCTTCTTCTTCCAAAACCAGGCAGATGTGAAATAAAAGAGTCAGAAGACTCACCTGCCAATCGACTCGTGCTTCAATTACCCAACGAATATCATTAGGAATACCATGGATTGTCAATAACTCATCCGTTCCAAGCGAGCTTTGTATACTTTCATCAGAGATTTTTTGAGGGAGAGAAGGAAATTGCTTGCGAAGATTTGCGAGAGCTTCTTCCATATTGAAATGACTAATCCTGCAAAAATTAAACACACAAAAATAAAACACACCAAATCACAATATATACACAATTTGCATGGGTTGCCTCCCTGCTAGCGCTAAGTTTAAAGTCGTCAGCCAGACTTGGCTTCTCGAACGTTAAGCTGGATCTGAAAGTGTAACACTTTCTTTTTGTCGCTCAATGATTCTCCCCAGTAGTGCTTGACACGCTTGTTTTTTAACCTTGAAAGTTTTGTTAGCATCATGATCATGTATCTCAACGGCTCTATTTGGTAAAACTTTGGTGATCACAAATGGACCTGACCACCGTGATTTTGGCTTCCATGGGAAGAATTCACCCTTGATTTGTTTAACAGTACCTTCTGCCCTGGTTCCATTGTATGCGCACTAACTTCTCTAACTTCTCATCATGTCTCTTCTTGCCATTTTCTTTGTACAATTTGGCATCCTCAAAAGGCTGATTGTGAAATTCCTCCAATTCGTTGAGCTGGTGGAACTTTTTTCTCTTCTGTTGCTTGTAGAGCAAGAATTGGCTCTTTCAGTGCAAAATATGCTTTATCTTTAGGCTCCACAGGCAATTGACATGTTTTATAAGTTTGTCAGTAGAACTTTGCTTCATTGGAGTTCTGAATGGTATGTGTATCACATCAAGTCTGAAACATTCCTCCTTCTTTTCATCATCTGGGAAATTCATGGCCTTGAAAACATTGAATGTTACTTCTTGGTCCTGTACCCTCATGGTCAATTCTCCTTTTTGTACATCAATAATGGTTCGACCTGTAGCCAAGAATGGTCTCCCAAGGATGATTGGACGTCTGCGTCTTCCTCCTCCATATCAAGGACAATAAAATCTGCTGGGAAAATGAATTTGTCAACCTTGACCAGCACATCCTCAACTACACCTCTCGGAAATACGAGCGTTCTATCAGCAAGTTGTAGTGAGACTGAAGTTGGCATTGTTTCTCCAATCTGCAGTTTCCTGAAAAGAAAAAGCATCAAGTAACACTACTAGCACCTAAATCACACAAAGCCTTACCAAAGTTATGTTCTCCTATGACGCAAGGAACAGTGAAACTGCCAGGATCTTTCAACTTCGGGGGAAGTTTCCTCTGAATGATGGCACTGCATTCTTCTGTTAATGCTACTGTCTCGTAATCTCCCAATCTCCGTTTTCGTGAAAGAATATCTTTCATGAATTTGACATAGGTGGGCATTTGTTCCAACGCTTCTGCAAATGGAATGTTGATATGCAGCTTTTTGAAGATCTCCAGGAACCGAGAAAACTTCTTGTCCAATTTGTTCTTCTGAAGACGTTGAGGAAAAGTGTGAGGTGGAGTGATCTGTTCTTTTTCCTTTGCTTCTTTTTCCTCCATCTGTTGCTTTGTTTCTTTTGGAACTTCCTCAGCAGTTGAATTGACTCCAACATCTTTGTTGATTTCAGTACCGCTTTTTAACATGATGGCATGACATTGCTCATTCCCCATGTTCCTTGGATTTGGCTCTGTGTTGCTAGGAAGGGTACCTGGCGGTCTGTAACTCTGAGCATTTGCCAGTTGTCCATTTGATTCTCCAGTGCTTTGATAGAGGCTGAATGGCTTTGAAATATAGTTCATATCTTGCTGCTTGAGAGTCGTGTTTTGCTTCCATCTTTTTCAAGTAGGTCAACACTTCTGTTATTCCTGATTCATTTGCCTGCTCCTGGCCTTTGTTCTGTTGTTGGAATTCAGGTGGTGGATATTCTTTGTTTGACCTGAATTGTTGCTCCATGAAAATTAGGATGATTCCTCCACCCTGGGTTGTAGGTGTTGGAATATGGATTGTTCCCTTGTCTGTTGAAATTGTTGACATAATTCACACGTTTCTTCATGTTGGTTTAGTTCTGGTGCTCCTCCATATGGTGAACTTGTGGATCCAGTGATGTTCACAACTTGCGTGCTAAGTGTTTCTAGACATTTGCATATCTGATCCAGCCTGGTATTCACTGCTGTGTTTGCTCCAACTTTCATAAATTCCTGCAATTCTTTGGATCATGCTCCTTTCTGTTGGCCACAAGGAATTGTTGTTGGCCATTTCTTCTTAGCCGATTAGGTCCCAGGCTTGATCTTCTCTCTTTTTGCCATCAAGGCTCCTCCAGCAGCAGCATCGATTGTGGTTCTCATTATTCCAGAAAGTCCATTATAGAATGTTTGGACTTGAAGCCACTTTGGAATCTCATGGTGAGGACATTTCCGGAGTAAATCTTTTGTACCTTTCCCAAGCTTCGCAGAGGGATTCTGAATCTTGTTGTACAAAGGATGTGATGTCATTCCTCAATTTTCCGGTTCTGGCTGGTGGAAAGTACTTTTGCAAGAAATTTGGTGGCTAAAGTGTTCCAAGTTGTGATAGAACCTGCTGGTAGTGAATGTAGCCAAGCTTTAGCTCTGTCCTTCAGGGAATATGGAAAAACTCGCAGTCTCATTGCTTCTTCTGATGCTCTGTTGTAGTTAAAAGTGCCGCAAACTTCCAGGAAGTTGCTGATGTGGGAATTAGGATCTTCAGTTGCATTCCCCCCGAACTGAACTGACTGCTGAATCATCTGAATGCATGTTTTGATGTCACACGCATTTGCTGGTAAGGGAGGAAGTACAATACAAGGAAATGAGTCTGTCAACCACCGGAATGGTTCTGTCTCGAATGGGAATTGGTGGTGCAACCTCCAAAGGTTCAGGTTCCATGTTGACTAAAGCTTCTTGGCCTTCTCGCCTTTCCCTTCTCAACTGTCTGATGGTTCTTTCAATTTCTGGGTCAAGCGGTCGGAGTTCAAAGCTTCTGGTTCGTCTCATGTAGTTTCTGAGAACCTGAAACACAAGAAAACAAAAACAATAAGTAAAAAGAAATTAGATACAAGTAACGTATCTAACCCCTAAACTAATAGTAAAAGATAAATAAGTCCCCGGCAACGGCGCCAAAAACTTGACCGGCGTAAACACACACGTATAACGCAAGCGCACGTATCGTTCAAGTAGTATAAAAATATCGATCCCACGAGGACTTAATATCTAAACTATTAATTTTATGAGGTCAAATGATTACTAATATCTAACAAGTTGATTGATTGATTTGAAATGGTGACGATTCTAAATTTAAAAGCAAGTAAATAAAATTTGTCGAAAATAGGTTTTAAGAAAATTCAATATTAAAAACTATCTAGGGTTGTGATTTCTTCCAATATCATTTTAAAGATGAAGTGGTTATCTTAAAGTTGGGTAATATATTGATTTATTAACCTGGAACACTAAATTATGTGTAAGCCTCTGTCGATGGTCAGACACAAATACCCAGTTTAACCCAATTGAACCATATGTCTATGTCAACCAAATTATCTGGATTCATTAAGTTTAAGTTCCAATTATGGACTACCCCCGCCCGACAGGTATATTCCTATCCTGTAAGGAAATCTATTAAAGGGTTATCTATCCTCAAGGAAGATCGTGGGCTATTGAGTCTAAGGCTGAAAACTAAAATCCCTATGTCTAGTTCATTTTAGATTTACCAGATCAATTTTATTAATGGCCAGTTAATGAAAAAGCATTAAGTTTAAGACTCAATAAATAAATCTTTATATTACCCAAGCTATAATCTAACCCTTATAAAACGGTGATATTGGATTTCATCACAACCCCAGATAACTAATTTAGTTACAACACATAACTAGGGCTAGTAAAAACTTGAAAATAAAAGACATAAAGTAAAAATGCGGTAAAGTAAATACTGAAAAGTAAATTACAATAAAATAAAATGCTAAGGTAAAAGGAATTACTTTTACTACTACTAATTTAGATATCTCCCATAAAATAATATATAAACTTGTGATTCTTTTTCCAACCAGCCATATAGGCGGTAACCTGATTAAGTCAAATTAAGTCCAACCAGCCATAAAGGCGGAACCAAAATTAAATACCAACCGACCAATCTGGCGGTATCCTTTATTAGTCAGGTTTAAATCAGATTAAAATGAATTACCAACCGACCAATCTGGCGGTATCCTTTTTAAGTCAATATTTTAAATAGTGAATATATTATTTTTAAGGGAGATTAATCTAAATAGTAACAGTAAAAGAATTACCTTTCACCCTAGCTGGGGGAGTTACCTCCTCATGGTAAATAATAAAAACTGTAAAAAGTAAAAGTAAAATTAAATTACTATATTAACAAAACGTAATTAAAATTAATTACAAAACTAAAAACTAAAAAACTAAAAATTAAAAGAAAGTAGAGAGAGAAACTCTCTCTTTAGAAAGATTATAAGAGAGAGAGTGGTGCACTGAATTCTGAAATCTCGAGCTCAATTTATAGGCCTCGGTAGGATCCAGCGTCGCGACGCCAGATTTTTGTCGACGTGGCACGCTCTGGTTCGCTGGTTTGAAGATTCTGGATAAGCTGATAAGGTGACACGTGGCAGAGTGGTTGGGCTTCAATTATTGTGACACGTGGCGGCTTCTGATTGGTCGCTGAGATTCTTATCCGCCACGTGTCAGATAAGGATAAGATATCCATAATTGATGCTGACGTGGCGGTGACGTGGTGGTGACGTGGCGACGACGTGGGAAAGAGACTGTCGGCACCATAGAATTGCGACACGTGTCACTTCCTGATTGGCTGATGATGATGTGGCACGACACGTGGCAATTTTGACTTGTTGACTTGCTGACGTGGCTGATGACATGGCGGTGACGTGGTGACGACGTGGCGACACGTGGCGATGATGACTGTCGGCACCGTAGGATGCTGACACGTGGCACGGCGCATGTTAGCAGATCGGCTGTGATGGTGACACGTGGCACGGCGCATTTTAGCAAAGTCAACTTTTCTCAGATTCTGATTTGTGGACCCGGCGCACGTTAGCACTGTTCGGCGCATTTTAGACGTCGCGACGCTGAACGCTTGGCGTCGCGACGCGCTTAAGACCAAAATATCCATGTTGACGCATTTTTGTCCGTTTTTGCCCCAAATTGCCTCCAATGCTTTCAAACTTTATTTATCTACAAAATAACACAAAACATATCAAAACGTTCACAAAACTCAAGAAACTATACAAAATATTAGGTTAAATGAGTGGGAAATAGTGATATAAATACCACTCATCAGCTATTGCATATAAACATCCTCCAAAAGGTTTTCATTAAGGAAAGCGGTTTTGACGTCCATCTGCATATTGTAGGCACTGTATTTTTACATGTAAGTCCCGATGATGAGCCTCGAACGGAGGCACTACCTTTTAAGTTGCGGAAGTCGCGGAAACGGACGTCGGAAGGGAAGGGTCAGAAATTGATACCTCGTTGGATTTGGTTTGCTCGTTTAGCTTCGGGTTTGCTCGTTCGATCTCTGTTTTAAATTTATTCTCGGCCTAAATCTTAAACAAATTCTCGGCCTCGCCTCTCTCTCACTAAACCAACCCTCACGCCTATACACCTCATTCACAAATAAAACAACAAAGCCAAACCCCCATCCCCACGTGAATAACAAGAAATAAACTACTACACCCATACAAAGCCACCAATCATCATAAACAAAACACTAAAACAAACAAACACTAAGCAAACAAACACTAGACAACAAAACACAAACACCAAATGAACCCATGCACCTCACGCCCATGCACCACAACTCCCACGTAGACAACAAATCACACACACTAAAACAAACAATCAACTAACACAAACTAACAAAACAAAGCCATGCACCCTCCATGCAACACCCATACCCTATTCATGCAAACCACCCATACCAAACCCATAAACCACCCATACCTCTCTCTCTCACTTCAAAAAAACAACAACCATATTAACCCTAACACTCACGCCTATGGGGGACTTCATTCATCTGAACTCAGAGAAAAATAAAATAAAATAAAAACCTAGACCTTCACGCCCAATCTAGCTCTCCTCTCTCGGCTTCCACCACACACCTCACGTATCTCTCCCATTGACACCATGCACAACACTCACGTCCCTTGCTAACAAAAAACCCTAGATCCACGCCAATACACCCTCACGCAAGCCACCTTAAACAGCCCCCTAACCCTCACTCAAACTCTCCCATCACGCCAAAACCCTAATAAACACACTGCCACGTCCCTTGTCTCCATCTTCAACAGCCCCTAAAGCCACTACATTAACATGAATAGGTAAGCCATAAATCAGCCCTTACACACGCATAACTTGCACTCAAAGAACCCTCACGCCAAGTCTTCACTCTCTCAGCACACACGCATAACTTGCACTCAAATAACCATCACACCAAGCCTTCACTCTCTCAGCACACACGCATAACCTGCACCCAAAGAACCCTCACCCAAGCCCTCACTCTCTCAGCACACACGCACAACCTGCATCCAAAGAACCCTCACGCCAAGCCCTCACTCTCTCAGCACACACGCATAACCTGCACTCAAAGAACCCTCACGTCAAGCTCTCACTCTCTCAACACACATGCACAATCTGCACTCAAAGAACCCTAACAAGCCACTGCCTTCAATCCTCTTCTCACCCACGAAGCAACCCCCACTCACAACAAAAATTAACACAGCCATCACGCCGCTTACCCTCCACAATACAAACCGACACAGTCCATGCAATAACTGAGCCAACCCATGCACATATTCATACAACTCATGCACAAGAACCCTTCATCACGCCACTGCCCATCCACGCATAAGAACCTTTCATCACGCCACAACCTCAGCTCACAAGCTCCCTTCAGACCGAGAACCAACAAATAAACCCTAAAATCCAAGCCATGGCAAACCAAGCAACCCCTTCACACCAAAACAGCCATACAGACTGCCCCCAAATACCCCTAAAACCGAGACAAAAATAGTGAGCAAACACACTCCAAAACAGCCGAAACACTCACAAAATTAACCTCAAAACAGCAGCCAAAACACGTGCAACAAAAACCAGAAACCGTGACCTTAATCACCCCAAAACCGAGACAGGAAACTGCCCCAAAAACCGTCCTAAAATCGGCCCAAAAATTGATTGAAAACTGGAGTAAAAACAGGCAGCCCAAACAGTGAAACAGCGAAGGAAAATTTGAACCAGTGAACCAGAGGAGTTACGGAGCATCAACCCTTCCGACGACCACGTACCGCACTTCCGAGAGACAACTAAAGAGGTTAGACCTGAGGGCACCCTTTTATTTATTATCCTTATTATTAGTTATTTTATTTATTACTTATTTCACATTAGTAATGGAATTGGTGCATGATGTGATTTCGGGGTGAACGAAATGATGTGTTCTCTCTTGTGGTATATCGGATGGAAACCTGGACGTAAATTTCGTAGACGAATCCGAATGGACGGTATTACGGTTTGCACTCGGGATACAATGCCACGTACCACTTGAGAGACAGACATATTTAGTCCAATCTTGTGTTTGAGCATGATTAGTCGTTAGCATGTTATTTATTTAAGTCGTTAATATGTTATCTATTTCTAAGCATGATTTAGTTGTTAGTATATTATTTCTTTATGCATGATTTAATTACTTTATTTCACAATAGGAATTTAATTTTCGTTTATGTTTAGGTGTTATTTATTTTTCGTGTTGATAATTCAACATGCTTATGAGATTATTAGTGTTATCGTATGTTGCCGTTATAATGACTTACTTTTAAAGCATGATGACTTAGACATAGGATTTATTTTTATCAATGTGAACTAGATCTAGGTTAATCTCGGACATGTATGTTGTGTAGACTTAGTTATGTTATGGCAAAAATCAATTTCATTACAAGTGGCATAAGTAAGGGGACCATTCCGAACCCAACAGTTTGAGGTCTCCCTTGCGAGGGGTGAGTGCGGCCTTAAATCATTTTTCAGTTCACAACCGGTGGCGACTCCATTTTATTCTCTCCGGTTTAGTCCCCCGCGGGCTACTCCGTACTCCAGACCGGGCCGCGAGCCCGGAACGCAGCGTCATCCATTTCTGTGTCCTATATTCAGGCGACTCCACTGGGGATAGAGAATTGGCCCGAAATAATTTCTTGTAATGTTTGTGATTTGTGCTTTAAATTAACCATGTCTACTGGGGGTTTAAGGAGTTTAATCAAAGCAGTATTAAGGCTAGGTGATGGTTTGGTGTCTTCCTTCATTCACTACCTTTTATATGGAAAAGCTGTGAAAGCACCTAGATAATCATTACTCGTAGCTCATTGTGACAGACTAATTTGGAGGACTTGTTGTTTATTCTTGTCACCATGCGATAAGAGCCTAAAAGGCTGGGTGTTAAAGAGAGCTTGCTCCACCCTCCCTCTGGGGAATCTACAATAAGAAATCCATTTGACAGTTAGTCACATACCGTAACTCGTTGGCACGTACCATAAGGTATAAAAAAGGTACGCTCACTTGGTCGCTTGAACCTTGAGTGGGGAGTCCTAGTTGTAGGAAATCCTTTGTCAGTAGGAGCCTTTGTTATATTCCCGTAAACCTACATGTGAATCATAGTTGTATGACCTATAGGAATTATCTCTTTTGTTTGTGTTTAGGACCATTGTCATTGGGATTCAGTGGATTTCTTGTCAGAAATGCGAACTAGTTGGGCCATTTAAACTAGGACGAGTTCGTATCCTATAACAATTGGGCCAAAGTTTCTAAAATACCGATGGGCCATTTTGTGTTGGGCCTCTTATCATTTGAAGTTGTTTAGCCATGTTATCGCAAAAGTGTAAAAGGTTGGGCCTTTTCAACTGGGACAAGTTACACCGCAATAACGTGATTGAATGCTTCGAAATGATAATGGGCCGACTTTTATATTCCATACATCGCCACGATCTCATGCACCTCATGCATACACGCATCATGCTAACCCTTGTGTTCAAAAAGCCATCATAGATACCTGTTGGGTTAGGAAAGATGGAAGACTCATCAAAATGCCATTAGCAAAAATGAGTGAATCAGGGAATGAGGTATCCCATATAGATCAGCTGGAGACTGGGTCTTACCAAGGTTACTGAACAATTACAAGCTTTGACCACTGCTGTGGCTAATATGGCTGTGCCCCGTGCTGGAAAAATCTTGAGAATATGAGGCGTGAGGAGCCTCTGAACAGGTTGGGTGTACATCCTTACTTTTGATGATGACATTGCAGAATATGGACGCGGAAGGATAGCTGGGTCCCAAGCGAATTGCAGAAGCTCCGAGATCAGGTAGAATCGGTTACCCGCCAGATGAGGGATAAACATGAAGACTTGCTAGATTATGAGGCGATGACTTTTGAAGAACAGTTACCAGCTCAATTAAGATGCCTGATATATCTAAGTTCAACGGGAACGGAGACCCGAGGGTCCATGTCCGACAATATGTTTCGTTGTGATGAGTTCAGTGGGCCTGTCGCAGCGTTAGAAGATGTTGGGATGTCGCTTGAGGGGGAACCGTCGTTAAGTATGGTATCATGGCCTTGAGAAAAAGGTCAAGAATGATTGGAGGGCATTAGCAGACGCCTTCTGAAACAGTATGTCACATACTTGGAGATCGACTTGTCACTCCGCGACTTGGAGAATAACCAAGCAGAAGCCGGAGGAGAGCTTCAAAGATTATGTAGATCGCTGGAGGAGCCAGCTTCTGAAAATGCAGACTCGGCTTTGGAGAATGACCAGATCAAAATGATCGTCAAGGGCTCCAAGCCTCTATTTATGGTAAGCTGGGGATGATGACTTCGATGATTGCTGATTTTCGACAGTTGAGGGAAACTGTCATGGACATTGAGGAGAAAGAGGCTGAAAAAGAAAGTTCTATAGCCAGAATAAAGACATGCATTTCGCTTACTTGCCTGAGTCTCTTCCTTTCAACCTGCACGACATGAGTATATTTGACAAAGGCATTCAACCCTGGTACTATGATACTCCGTGATATTAGAACACGAGGAATCCTCGGAAGAAGCAAGCAGAAAAGACAGGATAGCCATTCAGAAATTGGGAAACATGGCAGTGAAGCTGTCAGATTAGAAGGGAACGAGTTCACCGAGTCAACCAACGTGGATAGAATGAAGTAATATTTTGCCTGAGGAAGTGAAAGACCGAGCAATCTCCGGAAGACCTGGCAGATGACCTAACCCAACGGGATAGGGAATTCATCCATGCATACATGCATACATGTAACATACTTGCATTCTTTTTTGTGTTTTGTTTGTTCTGTGTTTGCAGGTTCAAACAAAAGAGAACCGAACAGTCACCAGAAAAGTACCGGCAAGAGGAAACTATAAGCAGACCTAGGGGCGATCAGAGACATACGTAGGCACATGGCGCCATGGAGCACAATGAGGGTCTAACCCATCAGGAACAGAGATTACCTCCACACATGCATACGTACACATCACATGCACACATTTTTATTATCTTGTTTTATTTGTGTTCGCAGGTCTTGAAGAAAAGAAGGAAAAGCGGCAAAATACAAGCAAGCTGAGAGCAACAAAACGGTATCAACAGTTTTCGATAATAAAGCCCAGGGGGCAAAGCCCACATGTCAGCGGCGGTTGAAAAGAAGAATTCCAGTAGAAAAAAAAGTCCTTGATGGCTAGGCATATGCCCGATGATAAAATTGTTTGCTGAATGGTGAAACCTGGGAAACGAAAAGTGCGAGAGGTACTCTCATCCTACATTTTGAGTGGTTTGATCTCGGTTGGACTCACGGACACTTAACTACCGGATCTTAGCAGTGGAAGCCTAAATAGTAGATAAGATGACTAGTTAAAAAGATAGCGGATCAGATGAATGACCGTTTAATGGAGGTCCATCCTGGTTTACTTATGCTACGATATATGATATGGTTGGAAATAAAGAAAAAGTCTCTACAATGAAAATGAAAAAAAAAAAGAATAGACCACCTATAACCGATAAGCGTGAAGCTACCCATGGCGAGTATTAGGACCACCATGAGGAGAAATGCTACCTGTAAGGGTAGGTGTGTCAAAGAAAAGAGAAAGAAAAGAGAAAAAGAAAAAAAAAAAGGTTCAAAATGAAAGAAAAAAGAAAGAGGCAAGAGAAAAAAAAAGAAAACCATATCATGTGAGTACGTAGAAGTAATCACATAGTATGATCAATACATCTAGGTGGTTAGACCGTGTGATCCAATTCTTCGAGATAAAATCATCGAGTTGGCTTACTTAAGGATTAAGCTACGAAAGAGCCTTGGCACACACACACACACTAGGAGTCTGGTTCAGATCATTCATTCAAACATTCAGATTTGAGTTGCATCAAGTACTTTGAAAATTCCTGGTTTCGACTGGCATCCTATGAGGACGAAAATATGTTTAGTTATCAGGATTATCTTGTAAAAGCAGGAGATCTACTTTGACATAATGAAAGCAGCAAAAACGAGCAAGTAAAGTAATGGTTCAAAAATGAGCCATCCCCAAGTAACGGTTCAAAAATGAGCCATCTCTCCAGTAACGGTTCAAAAATGAGCCATCCCTCAAGTAACGGTTCAAAAATGAGATTCTCTCCAGTAACGGTTCAAAAATGGATAATCTTACATCAGCAAAACTTCAAAAATGGGGTTTAGCATGCCGAAATTGGCACTCCGAAAATGGAGCATGGTTCGAAAATGGACCATCATCACATCAGCGATACTTCAAAAATGAAGGTTAGCATGCCCAAATTGGCACTCCGAAAATGGAGCATGGTTCGAAAATTGACCATCATCACATCAGCGACACTTCAAAAATGGGGTTTACCATGCCGAAATTGGCTCTCCGAAAATGGAGCATGGTTCGAAAATGGAACATCATCACATCAGCGACACTTCAAAAATGGAGTTTAGCATGCCAAAAATGGCACTCCGAAAATGGAGCTTGGATCGAAAGTAGACATCATCACTTCAGCAACGCCTCGGAAATGGGGTTTAGCATGCCGAAAATGGCGCAACCAGATCAACTCAGTTCAAAGCAGCAGGCAAGTCAGGGGGCAGCTGGTGAGCCAGGTAAGTAAAAATGCATTTCATAACTTTGATATAGAATTGTCATTGTCACACACTGCATAAGTCCCATCAAAGTGAGGGCGACTGTAGGCATTGCAGTTTGCATGTAATGTAAGTCCCGATGATGAGCTCGAACGGAGGCACACCTTTTAAGTTGAGGAAGTCATGGGAAACGGACGTCGGAAGGGAATGGCAGAAATTGATACCTCGTTGGATTTGGTTTGCTCGTTTAGCTTCGGTTTCTCGTTGATCTCTGTTTTAAATGTTTTAAATTATTCCGGCCTAAATCTAAACAAATTCTCGGCCTCGCCCTCTCTCCAACACCATCACGCCCCATTACACGCCCACCACCCCCATTCACAAAATAAAACAAAAAGCCAAAACCCTCCCCACGTGAATAACAAGAAATAACCACTACACCCATACAAAGCCACCAATCATCATAAAAAAAACACTAAAAAAAACAAACACTAAGCAAAAAACACTAGACATTAAAACACAAACACCAAATGAACCCATGCACCTCACGCCCATGCACCACAACTCCTACGTAGACAACAAATCACACACACTAAAACAAACAAACAACAAAACACAAACTAACAAAAACAAAGCCTGCACCTCCATGCAACACCAATACCCTATTCATGCAAACCACCCATACCAAACCCATAAACCCACCCATACCTCTCTCTCTCACTTCAAAAAAACAACAACAACCATATTAACCCGAACACTCACGCCCAGGGGGGCATTTCATTCATCTGAACTCAGAGAAAAAATAAAATAAAATAAAAACCTAGACCTTCACGCCAATCTAGCTCTCATCTCGGCTTCCACCACACGCCTCACGTATCTCTCCCCTGACACCATGCACAGCACTCACGTCCTTGCTAACAAAAAACCCTAGATCCATGCCAATAAACCCTCAGTAAGCCACCTTCAACAGCCCCCTAACCCTCACTCAAACTCTTCCTTCACGCAAAACCCTAATAAACACACTGCCAAGTCCCTGTTCCATCTTCAACAGCCCCAAAGCCACTACATTAACATGAATAGGTAAGCCACAAATTAGCCCTTACACATGCATAAATTTCACTCAAATAACCCTCACGCCAAGCCTTCATCTCTCAGCACACATGCATAACTTGCACTCAAAGAACCCTCACGCCAAGCCCTCACTCTCTCTACACACACGCAACAACTGCACTCCACTCAAAGAACCCTCATGCCAAGCCCTCACTCTCTCAGCACACACGCACAACCTGCACCCAAAGAACCCTCACGCCAAGCCCTCACTCTTCAGCACACACACATAACCTGCACTCAAAGAACCTCACGTCAAGCTCTCACTCTCTCAACACACACGCACAATCTTCACTCAAAGAACCCTAACAAGCCACTGCCTTCAATCCTCTTCTCACCCACGAAGCAACCCTCATTCACAAAAAAATTAACACAGCCCTCACGCCGCTCACCCTCCACAATACAACCGACACAGACCGTCCATGTATAACTGAGCCCCCTGCACATATTTCATACAACTCATGTACAAGAACCCTCATCACGCCACTGCCCATCCACGCTCAACACAGCTCACGCATAAGAACCTTCATCACGCCACAAGCTCAGCTCACAAGCTCCATTCAGGACGAGAACCAATAAATAAACCTAAAATCCAAGCCATGACAAACCAAGCAACCTCCTCACGCTAAAATAGAAATACAGACTGCCCCAAAATACCCCTTAAACTGAGGAAAAAAATGTGAGCAAAAACACTCCAAAATAGCCAAAACACTCACAGAATTACCTCAAAAACAACAGCCAAAACACGTGCAACAAAAACCAGAAACCGTGACCTTAATCACCCCAAAACCGAGACAGGAAACTGCCCCAAAAACTGTCCCAAAATCGGACCAAAAATAGATTGAAAACTGGAGTAAAAAAGCAGCCCAAACAGCGAAACAGCGAAGGAAAATGTTGAACCAGTGAACGGAGGAGTTGCGGAGCATCAACCTTCCGACGACCACGTACCGCACTTCCGAGAGACGAATAAAGAGGTTAGACCTGAGGGCACCCTTTTATTTATTATCCTTTATTTTTAGTTATTTATTACTTTATTTCGCATGAGTATTGTGAATTGGTTGCATGATGTGATTTCCGGGTGAACAGAATATGTGTTCTCTCTTGCGGTATATCGGATGGAAACCGGACGTAAATTCGTAGCCGAATCCGAATGGACGGTATTTATGGCGGTTTGCACTCGGGATAAAATGCCAGTACCACTTGAGAGACACACATATTTCGTTTCGTCCAATCTTATTTTGAGCATGATTAGTCGTTAGCATGTTATTTATTTAAGTTGTTGTGTATCTATCTTTCTAAGCATGATTTAGTGTTAGTATATTGTTTCTTTATGCATGATTTAATTACTTTCTTTCACAATATGAATTTAATTTGTATGTTTATGTTGTATTTATTTTTTCGTGTTTGATAATTCAACATGCTTATGAGATTATTGTGTGTTATCGTATGTTTGCCATTATGATGACTTACTTTTAAAGCATGATGACTTAGATATAGGATTTATTTTTATCAATGTGAACTAGATCTAGGTTAATCTCAGACATGTATGTTGTGTAGACTTAGTTAAGTTATGCACAAATTCATTTTATTACAAGTGGCATAAGTAAGGGACTATTCCGAACCCAACAGTTTGAGGTATTCCCTAGCGAGGGGTGAGTGCAGCCTTAAATCATTTCCCAGTTCACACCGGGTGGCGAATCTATTTTTTCTCAGTTTAGTCCCCGCGGGCTACTCCTACTCCCGACCGAGCCGCGAGCCCGGAATAGCGTCGTCCATTTCTGTGTCCTACACATATCTCGTAATTGAAATATGCAGCAACAACAAGCACAATCCGAATGGAGTTAATCATGGAAACGGGTGAAAAAGTTTTGTCGTAATCGACACCATGTCGTTGACGATACCCATTCGCTACAAGCCTAGCTCTGTACGTTTGTATGTTGCCATCCATGTCGGTCTTCTCTTGAAGACCCACTTGAACCAATAGAAGGTAATTGTAGGCATTGTATTTTTGCATGTAAGTCCCGAGGATGAGCCTCGAACGGAGGGCACTACCTTTTAAGTTGCGGAAGTGCGGGAGGAAACGGACGTCGGAAGGGAAGGGTCAGAAATTGATACCTCGTTGGATTGGTTCGCTTGTTTAGCTTCGAGTTCGTGTTGGACC